>CM023537.1:15481363-15761363 GCA_013350335.1 Chimonanthus salicifolius | reverse complement strand
GACAAAGCTTCATCGCATGCAGCTGAACTATGGAAGATCAAGTCAACTATCATTCAATGAGCTACGGTTAACAAATCCTTCAAATGATTCATGTCTGGAATTGTATGATGTTCTCATCCTTTGGCTACAGCCCATTTCTTGACGGACCTTGTTGCCTTTTGTAAATTTTTTATTGTAATCAATAAAATCTTTGTTGTCATTCCAAAAAAAAAACCCTGAAGTACCATTGTAATTTATAAATTAGGATAATTCTATAAAAAATGTGGAGGTTGTTCTGATCATTATGAAGTGTAAATATGATGATATAAAATATAAGTGTCAAGTGTTTCTTTCTTCCTTTTGTCATAATGATTTATTTTAAAGTATTCAGTGACTGCTGAACCAACTTTGGTAGGTTGTACTTTTAATCTTGACCTTTTTTCTGTAAGATTATGTTTCAAATTTTACAAGATGAAGTCTTCATCATCACCAAAGTCTTCACCCACCTAAGGTGGGCAATTTTTCATAAGATTAAGTGACAGTTCTATATTTGATCTAGTTTTGAGCATTGCTGTCTTTAATGCACTGCTTGTATTCAAATAGTGATGTATATATAATTATTTAACTGTTTGCCTCAGGCAGGCGCAAGGCAAATCCTTAGCTGTATCTCTACCCTCTAAATCTTGCTTTTTCTTGACATCTTGTTTTTGACCACTCTGTCTTCCAATGTGATGCACCATCAATTAGCTATTAAAAATTTCACTTCAGTTAGGCATCTGCTGTAGTTTTCAAGGGTAGCTCTACTGTTGTTCTAGTTGTGGGACATTTGATAAATTATGATGGTAATTCTATTTTCTATTGTGAAAGTTCTCTAGATTTTGATGGATGATGAAACACCGAAGTTCTGAATTATTGACAGTGCTGCTGTGCTCCTTTGTAGGTTAGTCAGCTTGGAACAGTGGCTCAAAAATACCAGGCTGCCACTCAAAATGCATCGTCCAATCTATCGACACAGGAGTTGCAAAATAATTGTAATATGTATGTGTCTCTCCTCTGTAATGGTTTGCTCTTTGTAATTCTTTCCCGTTTTTACTTCTCCGAACTTTGACCAATTGATGAAAGAGAATAATACTACTTGTATTTTTCTCTGATAACTCTTGTGATTCATGAATATGTTATCAGATTCTAGAAAGCCTCTGTTAAATATCAAATGTGATTAAGGTTCTTTTAAAAAAAAAATTAAAGTAGGAGAAGGAAGGGGATGGGCATAGGTAGGTGGGTTGGGTTATGATTGTTCTATTCCCATAGTTGGCAATTTCTCAGCTGCTTCCAAAGTTGGATTCTTGCCACGTGATGGACTTCTTTGGTTTTATTGTGTCATATTTTTCAACTCCTAAATTTGCAGGTCTTAACAAAAAATTGTCCTTATGTTCAGGTTTGTTGCATCTGCTCGTCAACTGGCGAGAGCTTTGGAGGTTCCATTGGTAAATGATTTAGGATATACAAAAAGATACGTGCGTTGCCTTCAGGTACTTAGCTCTAAATCTTGTCTTTTTAAGTTCTTGAGTCCTTGTATGGCCTCTAAACAAGTGTTTGACCCTTTGAAAGTGTTACTACCAAATGTGTTTCTAAAACTTGATGGAATCTACTGCATATTTGTATGCTCAAAAATTATTTATCCACTGGAACATCAAACAAATACTACCCTCTCTTGGTCTCTTCCACCTTTGATATCTACATGTTCTTAAACAAATTTGTATGTGTACTTGCTTTGAAAAGTTGACAAAAATGTATCCCATATAACTTAAATGTATTTTTTTCGTTTCTTTCCTTTACCTTGGTTCACTACTTAAAGTGATCTATATATAGTGATTACTAAAAGTGATGTTAATTGTAGCCATTGCGCCTTTAGTGCCTTTGCTGCAGCCAATATGCAGCAGCCTTCACAGTTTTATAGCTTACAGAAGCTAATAGGGAGATGATCACCCGCACACCCCTGCATGGGCCCACTTTAGCCAATGCATATTGGACAATATTGACCTTTTAACAATCACTTTGATTGGATTAATCAAGCTATAGTTTTGAAGGCCACAAAATCTTGGGATTGAAAAATAAATTGAACTGACCAAATTTTGTAGGCTTAAAACTCATGGGTCAATCCAATCTGAGTGAAACGATTTCTTTCCACCAATCACTTACCATTTCCTTGAAGCCCCTAACCTTACACCAGGTCAACTCAAATATGAATGGAGAGGGATGCCAACTCGCACAGATAGTGTCAAGAATAATTGGACAATGGTCTGAAGCTGGTTTAGGTAAAGCTAGCTGTACTACATAGGGGAAGAGGTCTAACCCGTCCTCAGAAGTAAGGAATCGATCAATTCTGGACAACATGATCTTCTGATGATTAGACGAAGTAAAAGATGCACCACCCAAAAGCAAATCCACCAACTCATTCTGAAGAATCCAATCTGAAAGGGACATTATTCCAGCATCCAAGCCTGTTGAGGAAGACCTTTCCCGAGGATAACAGACAACATTGAGGTTGCCACACGAAATAGAGAAGGTTAACTCATTGGTCTCTAATCGAGCTCAATTCCTGCCACAATTCCTCCATGCTAGCTTTGTCATGTGGTCCATAAATATTGACCATAGAACAATACAGTCTTTTCTCCTCATCAAAAAGTTGAATAGAGATGGAGAAATGCCCCTCTCCTATCAACCAACCTGGATTTTTGAGAGTTCCACAGAATTGTCAATCCACCAGATCGATCAACAGCATCAATATGCACCCATCTTTCATTCCTATTTCCCCAAATCATACGTGCAATGGAATCATCCATTTGTTGAAGTTTAGTCTCCCGAATCAGCACAATATCCACCTTTTCTCTTCTAATAATCACCTTCACGATCACTCTTCCATTATGACCTAATCACCAAACGTTCCAACTGAGGATAATCATTGAGAAACAGCTGCTTTCTCCTGTCCCCCCCATGGTTGAATATTTTCCTGAAATTTATCATAGTTGACCGAGCACTGTTAGGCAAGCAGCTCTCTTCTCCTTACTTTTCTCTTTCATCTTAGTCCTATTTTCTTATTCTCCCTTTGCTTAGCATATATCAACAGATTGATCAGATCTCCTTCCTTTTCCCCAGAATTCATACCTTTACATGAGCTAATTGCTACTAGTTTCTGCCCAATCTGAGCTGCATCTCTTTCAAATCTAATCTTTTGAGACAGTAGATTCATAGCCCTCCTTTGCTTCCAACAAATCAGGTACGAAATCCACATCATCAGCCCACGTCAATCCATCTCCTCTGAGATGATACGTCCCGACCAATCTGGATAGGTTCTCCAACAAAACTTTTATCTAGCAGAGAATTAGAAGCTAGAGCATCCACACTTGGACTATTGCTAAATTGCCAACCCTGCTGCTATTCTCAGCATCCTTTTCCTTATTTTTCTTTACTGAAATCCATCTCCAAGACTCCAATCCCTCACTATCAACCCCCAAGCAATCTTGACCCTCCACTTCTTCGACTGCATGGTCCTTCGCCTAGAGTTATCACCGCCATCGTTGCTGAAAATTTCTAATTCCAACAGAGAAGTAGGGATGGAGTCCTTCCTCACCTCCACTGCAGCAGCTTCTTTGTGTAGGGAGAGAAGGGTCTGGAATCAGATATTTTGGGTTTCCTCTCTCTTCCTTATCCATTGTTTGCTTAAATGGAGAATGCTCACGTGAGTAAAACATTTCATTTACTTGGGCCTCAACTTTGGCTTTCTCCCCATGATCCATCCCAACAGCAGATCCAAACCTATCCAAACAGGAATGGGTCTTCGTTCTGGGCCCAGATTGAAGGTCCAGGATCAGGTCCTGGCCCTAGGAGATCCTTTTGGAATTGAAATGCAAAATCTTTACCTTTTAGGGAAAAAGGAGATGGGATTTTTTAGGGCTCCATCTTCCTCTACTTTTTTTACAGTTTCTGAAGATTTTGATCGGAGCTCGCCTTCCTGATCTTTGTTTTCTTCATCATTGCTGATCAGTGGATTTGCTTGAACTGGAGGTGGTACAACCATTATTAGGATGCTTCATCTCCACTTTCAAACTCCACCATTTTGATCCCAATTTTAATGGAATCCGCTTTCTTTTCTCCAGTTCTTCGCTCCAAAGAACCTTGAATCTTGCAAACAGAAAATGTTTCTGTGAGCTCATGAAATCGTCAATCTGCACCACCTCACCCAGAAATCTTCCAATTTCCACCAGCAGTTCCTTCGTCCAAGCCACCAATGGAATATCGAAAACCCGAACCCAGACCATCTCCAATTGTCAGCAGGTTTCCAGAAATCAACATAGAGAAACGGAAAATTCACCCTTCTCAGATTTTCTTCAATTAGACGGAGGCTCTTTCTAGGATTTCAAAAGTGATGGAAACCCTATCTTGGTTGAGCCACCTTAAATAATCCGCAACATTGGCAGTTGAAATACAACAGTCCTCGACGGCAAGGATGATCTGTGATCCGCCTTAAGTTGAGCCACCAATCCTTTTCCTTCACCTTTTTTCTTTCCTCTGTCACATCAGCACCCATTATAATTAATTTTCCTTTATTAGTAATCACCATCCAGATCTTCCCTGAATTCCTTAGGGAAGAACCGTCAACATCTAGCTAGCTTTAGCCGCTCAACTCCAGCAAAGGATTTCTTGGCACCCTCTGCACCAAAGCTGCTAACTTTACCCTTTTCCAGGGTATGAGATGCCCCCTACCAGAGCGATCCTTCTCCACTTGCTATTTTTAACCCCTGAAGGTCCTTCTGTTCACCAGCTCGATCGCTTTTTGCACCTTAGTATCTGAGGCAGATCGGACAAATGCAAATCCTCTCTGCGTGCTAGAGGCCTTTCCCATTGGGATGTGGCTATCCATTATTCTTCTGGCCTATTTTCAATCATAGACCTTTTTAACGGACCCGTGTCCGTCAAGATTTGATAAGCTCCACATAGGGGTGTCTTGGAATCATTTCATGAAATTAATGAGTTTTGAGAGGGAGGGCAGACAAATCCATGAACTTAAAGTTTTAAATCCATGATTATTTGAATTTGCATGTTTGTTGCCGCAAAGATTTGTACTTTTTAAAATTTTAAAAATCTTTAGAGACTACAAGACTTGAAATTAAATCCTATACTTTTTGAGTAACATGGGTATCCCCATAGATTAAGTTCTATACTCTGAGATTTGAAAATCCAAAATTATAAATCCACTCTCTCACATGCTGAAGTTGTAGTACCCTCTTATTCCGTCAAGAATGTCCTAGGTTCGAATCCTGCCACAGAAAAATAAAAGACAGTGGGTGATACTGCATGCAAACTGCTTCATTCTTAGCTATACCTATCTTTCTCTCACGTCCATCTGTTGAGGAATCAGGATAGGCTCAGTTGCATACGTTTTCTTTCAATAAACCTAGACAATCCCATCTTTGCTGCCCCCTCTGCTTACTCCGTCACTACTCCAACCCCCTTGTAACTCCCACCTATCTCTGACCCACTGCTCAGCTGCCCAACCACTTACTTCTGTCCTTGCAAAAAGCCCATCATTTACTATCTCAGTTCTCAGATCTCACCTATCTCACTAATTAAATTCTCCACATCAATGTTTTGAACCCCAGACTGGACCGCGGTCGAACATGCTGTTCGATCGTGACCGGCTATAATAAGGTCTGGTTCTTAGAAAACCCATTCTGCTTAAAAAACCTTAAAAACCCATTTGGAACCGCTGTCCAACCTGGTTTCTTCAATCAAACCGTGACTCGTTTCGGACTTGAAACCCTTAAAATTTCTAGGGTTTGATTAATACTATAGAATGAGAGAGAGAGAAAATCAGGGAAGAAGAAAGAAATTTTCAAAAAGAAAGTGGCTTCCTTCTCGATCCGTGCAACGATCATAGACTCGGAGTGGCTCCTCTTCTCAACCTTGAACTCGACCATGCCTGAAGAAAAGCAAAAAGAGACAGCAGTGGCTAGGGTTGAAATGAGGGAGATAAGATTAGGGTTTTTAAGAAACGGTGTGGGAACTCTTTTAGGGTTTCTCAAAATAAACTCATGTGAGCTTCTTAAATGGAACTCACATGAGTGTCCTTTTTAGGGTATCTTTGGGCACCCTTTTTAGGGTTTTTAAAAAATTAAAAACTATTTTCTCATTATGTCATTCATTCTATTATAAATAGAAACAAATAAATAGAATAAGTGGGATGCAAAAAATCTGACTCAATAAAATGTGGTTATCTAGATTAGTTAAATAGGAAAATCAATTCATTTTTTAAGGTTTTTCATTTGATGTAAATGCATGAAACATGTGATTCAAATAAAAAGCAATTATTTTCCTATTTTTTGTTCATTTATAATTTTATAATAATATTAGGAGATTATAATAGATTATATATTAGGAGTCGTGTGAATTTGGCAGATTGGTCCCCTCCACCTGTAGGGTCGTTGAAATTTAATGTGGATGGGGCAACAAGGGGTAAGCTGGGCCCTGCTGGGATCGGGGGTGTCCTTAGAGATCATTTGGGTTCCTTGCGTGTGATTTTCTCAGAATCAATGGAGATCTTGGATTCAAATGAGGTTGAACTTCTTAACATTAGGAAAGCCTTGACCTTAGGAGTCGACTTTGGGGGAGGAAATCTTGTGATTGAGAGTGACTCTTCAAATGTCATTAAATGGGCCGGGGGTTGAAGCGCCTCCCATAGAGGTTAATTACCTTGGCTAGGGAGATTAAGGATTTGATCTCGGGCCGGGAGGTGTCGTTTGTTCACATCAGTCGTACTGCCAATGGCGTGGCAGACTTTTTCGCGAAGAACGGTGTTGGTGGATCAAACTGTGGCACCTTCCAGTTACTAGGAGGATAGCTTCTTGTGTTGTAGCTGTGCCTTTTTTTTTTTCTAGTTTTCTTTGTTCTCTTGTTTTGTTGTTTCTGTTTTGTCAGTTGGGTCTATGTCTCTTAGACCTTGTGCCCCTTTTCTTTTTCTTTTTTGTATTTTCTTCTCTTTTTAATAAATTTTTACTCTCTTACCGCTCAAAAAAAAAAAATATAGTGTATTATTTTGGTATTTGAGTAGGTTTATTTTAATATGATTCATAACAAAAAAAAATGTTTGATTAAAATTAGATATGGTAAACCATGAGTATATCAAAATTTGAACCTAAAATTTAATTTAGTCACTTGATTTTATTAGTAAAGGTCATTTTAATTTTTTCTAAAAATATTTTTTTGCTTTAAATTTTATTTCAACTCATCAATTAACATTTAATTAATAATTTACTATTATTTATAATATAATATTTATGGGATGGGTTTGACCGGGGTTGACCCCGATTGAACCTTATTTAACCCAACCTTCCATCGGGACGGTTCGCTTCACGGGGTGGTTTTTAAAACATTGCTCCTCATCATCTCCCTTTTCCCATCTCTATTCTCTCTTTTCTCAACCTTCTCTTTCTAAACTAGTCTTAAAATCCAACTGTGGTAGCACCAACTTTAATGGAGATTGAAAAGGAGTAAGGTTACAAGGCTAGTGGCTGCGTGGTCTATAATGAACCTGGCAATGGGTCGGGTTGGGTCGGGTCGGGTCTTCTTCGGTTCAGGACTATTTTGGGTCTTGTTAAATGCGTTACGTTGGTTCTGTCTATTTCAGGTTCGGGTTCGAGTCAAGTCTACCCATTTGCCTTGCTAAGGAGACTTTTCTAGCGAGGCACATATCAAGACTGTCCCTTAAATGAGTATAGACCTCATACAGTTGCTTGCGCATGGCAACAATCGGGTCAGTCGGGTCTACCCATTTATTTTAGATTCAGGTTGGGTTTACCTATTTATAAACGGGTTTAGGTCAGGTCAGATCATCTATTAAATGGGTCAGGTTGGATCATTTATTAAAATCAATCAGTTCGGGTTGGTCGGTTAATTTGGGTCGGGATAGATTTTGCCAAGTCTAGTCTATAAGGCCTGCTTTTTCTTGGTTCTAACTAATGGATTGTGGTGTATTGTTTTCAAAACTGTCGTGATTCAAACAGTTTAAATTTCATATTGATCCAATTATGCCAAATTTTGATTTTTAGTCTCTAAGTTTATTAATATTGAGTGATTTTTAGATTTTTTTTAATTCCATGATGAATCTTACTTTAATGGTGCCAAATTGAGATATATAAGAATAGATGAAGTTACGTAAGTGCCCTTTTCTTGATGCAGAAAGTTATGTTAGTGGTCTTAACTCTTTAAGTTGTTAATAGGTTAGATCCATGACTAAAAATTGCATTTATCAAAAGGGTATTTTCTAAAATTATAAGAATTAGAAAATGTAATAGAACAAAATATTTTTAAGTCTCATTTCTCAATGTTATTTTTTTAGCAAAGCTTTTACGATATATTTTTTGCATTGTTTTTTTCTCCATTGTATCTAGGCTTAAATGATATTTACGAATAGTGGATAATTGACTTTTTTTGAAGTTTGTAAGGGGTGGAAATGCAGATGCTGGCCAATTATTTTAAATTTTAAGCATATTTTTAAGTCATGTTCAATCTAATCAAAGAAAAATTCAAGTATTGGGTGATTAAAAATTCAATTTTCATGCTTTCAATTAAAATGTCAATTTCCCCAATTTGTGACACCAAAATAAATAAATTATACCCCATTTCAAAAAATTAAAAAACAAATAGTTTTATATCTATAATTAGAAATCAATGATTTATGGCAGTTACATGAAAGATGGAATTTTTTAAAAGCAAGGATTTCAAATTCATAAAATTAGAGATTAATAAAGACTGAAACTCATGAATTTTGCTCCTGTACAAACATGCCCGAACGGTCTTATACTAATTAAGGTCAAACCAAGTTGAAGTGGACAGTTTGGTTCAGTTTCTAAGACACTGCTTGAAAGAGTAAAATGTGATGGTAGATAAATGACAACTGGCATTCTGGCAGGTTTTATAATAGTTGTTTGTGTGCACGTGTGCATGTGTCCACCCATGCATGTGTAAGGCTGGGTTTCATGTGTTCATGGGGGTGGGGGAAAGACTGCACAAGCAGGTCTGCATGAATTGAAATGCCTTTTTATTATCCCTTTTAATTGTTTTTCTATTTTTAGTTCTTTACATGAGTAACATGTCATATATGGTTGTCACTGAGAAAAATTGATTTTTAGTTGCATTTATTTATAGTCAGTTGTTCATATGCTACTCTTTATTGTAGTTCTGTTTTGTATGACTCAAGTTTTTGAAAAAGTGGAGTATTGATTTGTGATCCTTGACCTGTGTTTTGCACCGTAACCCAATGTCAATCTGTACATGTTAGGCGAGCTGTTTGGTTATGGAACGATTGACCTGATGGATCCCATCTTGGTGAAAATGTCTCTGTTCGGATATGACTGTTGTGTTGTTCCCTCTGATGCTATTAATCTATTCTCTAGATATTTGTATAGGTGATATTTTTGAGTCAATGATTCATCTAGGGCTGTTCCGCAGCCCGAACTCGGCCCGAAACCATTCGAACCCAACATAATAGAATGGGTTTGAATACATATACCAGTCTGATGGGCTTGGATCTGGCTAAATTCTTGAGTCCATTTATATGAACAGTTGGACTCAGGCTTTTGCAAGAAGTCCGTGAAAGTCCATCGGGTTTTTGGCCCGTTTAGCTATTATGTGTGTATATGTGCACATCTGGGTCATTATCCTTTTGAAATTTATTTAAAAAATTAATTAGAAAATGTCCGTTCAGATTTACAGTAGATATGATAAACTACTTGTGCATCACATTTGAGTTCAAAACCCAATTTCTAGTAATTTGATCTTGGTGGTCAAAATCATCATTAAGATCAAGTGGCTAGAAATTGAGTTTTCAGCTCAAATTTGGCCAGTTTTACCCCATCATGTCTACTTTCAATCTGAATTGTTGGATTTTTTTTTATCTCAAATGGGTGGGCTCAGGCTTAGCATTTTTTCAAATGGGTGGGCTTGGGCTTTAACCTTGCAAAGCCCGCTGGGCTTTGGGTAGGCTCGGGCTTATGCAAATATAAGTGGGCTAGGGCTTCTCCAGAGCATAGCCTGGCCCGAAGGTCAGTGGTTGTCAACGTGTTTGATTGCCTAGCATTCATAAGGATTTGATAATGCCATGCAAAACCTTGCTCTGAAGATCATGTGCCTCTTGATTGATTACTATTATTATTTTTTGTACCTATAAATTAGGAGTGGATTATGAGGGCTTATTACAGATAATAGGTGATTTCATATTACACTGGCATTGTTTCTTGGTCTCTGCTGATTCTTTGTGGAATTTATTCTTAATTTCAGATATCCGAGGTTGTTAACAGCATGAAAGATTTGATTGACTATAGTCGAGATACAGGGACTGGACCTATGGGTAAGCGTCACTTCTTTTCTTTTGATTGAGTGTACCTGGCTACTATGCCATCCTGAAAACCTGATTTTGAATTGCAGCCTCTGTCAGGGATGATGCCTGTGACATCTTTTTAACTTTTCTTTCCCCCTAAAAAATCTCTATGTACTATAATTATTTTATATTTTTTTCAATAAAGATCGGAATTCCAATAGCTATTCAGTTGTTATTGGCTAACACTTCTTTGCCAGTGTCTACTTCTCATGCTCTGTATGCATATATTTTGTGAGATATTTTATTTTCATTAGCTTCTTGGTCATGTGGACCGAAGTAGGATCAAAGAATGCCCCCAAAGGAGGGATGGACTGGTCAAATTGACTGATATGGAGTTGGGCTATGAACTGCTTTTTACTCTAAAGTTAATAATATTGAAACAGATGGGAAATGTGGTTTTAATGATGATGATGTGATGATAGCTCGGAGTTAATAGTGGTAAAAGGTGCATTAATCTATTTGGCATGTGCATGTAAAGGATTGTTAATGGGCAGTCTTCATGCATCTGCAAGATCGTTGTAGAAATATAGTTTTTTATTTGCATTTATTTGAGATTGATTAACTTCTGTTTCTTGTTCAGCAAGCTTGATCAACTTCCCTCGAAGAAATGCTTCATCATCAGTTCAACAGCACAGCCAAGGTCAACGACCCGAGGATCAGCCAATAACACAGAACTCAAACAATGACCAGAATTCTATCCAGTCTTCTGTTGTGCAACTTGCTGCTAGCAATGGTATTGTCAGTGTAAATGGCTCTCTCAACAATGGATCTGCATCCACCTCTGCCAGTACCATTGTTGGACTTCTCCACCAAAACTCTATGAATTCCAGGCAGGAAAATCCTATGAACAATGCAAACAGTCCTTATGGCGGGAATGCTGTCCAGATTTCCTCTGCCGGCTCATCTAGTTCACTTCCCTCTCAGTCACAGCCCAATCCATCTTCTCCTTTCCCATCACCGACACTATCTGCATCAAATAATAATCCCCCACAAACTTCTCATAACACCTTACCATCATCAACGACCACCCACTTGAACTCCACAAGTTCTCCCGCAAATATCTCTATGCAGCAGTCATCACAGTCCAATGAAGCTGATCCTACTGAATCTCAGACTGCTGTCCAGAAGATAATACAAGAAATGATGATGTCTTCACAGTTAAATGGAGGGGCTAACATGATGGGTGTCAGTCTAGGGAACGAGATGAAAAATATGAATGGAATTACACAGACAGGCAATACCAGTCTGAGCACTGGGAACTGTTTGGTTGGGAATGGGGTAGCAAACAGTTCTGGTCTAAATGGTGCTAGTTACAGCAACAATTTAAATGGTATCGGTCCACCAGCTACAGCTAGTGGAATCAGAACTGTTATGGCCCACAACTCTGTAGCCTTGAACGGAAGGGTTGGCATGCCATCGATGACTCAGGATCCAAGCATGAATCATCAGCAACAAGATTTGGGTAATCCACTTTTGAGTGGGCTTGGAGCAGTGAACGGCTTCAGTAATCTCCAATTTGACTGGAAGTCTTCTCCGTGAAAGGTCTTTGTTTGAAATGTGTTTGTCTACACTGCCATAGCAACACTGAGCAGACATGGATTACATTGCTACACCCCATGCTCTCTATGGGTTTGGAGTTTGTCTGCTCTGTATTCTCCAGGGCTTCCATTTCTCTTTCACTGTATCTATTCCAGAAAGAGAAAATATACGGCATAGGTTCTTCAGTGGGACGATATATCCTTATTTGCCTCAATTTCTAATTGTTGAACTGATTTGTGAGGCTGGTTTGGCAATCTGTGTATGAGGGTTTCATAGTTCACTAACACCTTTCAAGAAATAGGAGGGAAACACCGAGGTGAATTTCGTGTGTGGTGTGTTAAAAGATGCTTCCAATTGTTGTTTAGGTAAAAAAAGGTGACTACATTAAACGCACATACGAGCTGGAGGAGCTCTTTCAGTGATATGTACTCGAATTATCAATTTCAAGACCCAAGTGTAAACCTCTCTCACCATATCATCATCTACTATCTCAAATGTGCTTAGATCTTAAAAAAGAAATATGCGTGTATCATGCGTGCACAAGATTTTGGAACTAATTGGAATGTATTACTGGACTACTCAAAACTGGTACAGGTGGGAACTGTGGATGCACAGATCCACCAGTCGGTACATAAGTCATCACATTAGTTTTTCGCTTTCACAATCACCTGGCTTTAAGGCTATGATTTAGATGGTTCAGTGAATAATTGGCAGATCCACGGGGCCACACGGTGTAACTCAGTTGGTAACATTCTGCCTCAGGATGTGGTATGTGCGAGTTTGAGTTCTTATGGCGTAACTTGGTGGCTATCTTGTGTGGGTGTGGGACGTTATTTGAAGGGGGGTTTAGTAGGGCTATATTTAAGGTTCTCCCTTCCGTTATAAAAAAAAAAAAAAAAATGGCAGATACATTTGTAGTGCATGGTTATATGGGGAGAGCTCCAAATTCCTCCAAATTATGTGAAGGAACACACTAATAAATCTTCAAATCAAGTCTTTTATGGACCTTTCAGAGACAATTAAACTAACATGACATGTCCCTATTAGCAACGTGCCACATGAAAATGTTTCTAAGAAATGCGTAGTATTGTTGCTCAAAGTTCTCTCTCACCTATGTTAGTCAAAAAAATTGTTCTCTGGTTGGGTATGTTGTTCTATATTAATATCAATACATAGAGATTCTGTTTGCGGGTAGGATTTTCTTTTTCTTTCTTTTCTATTTTTGGGTTTAAAGTAGGGCTAAAAAAACCCGACCTGACCCAAGTTACTAAAATGTGGAGTCCGACCCGACTCGAATTATAATCCAACTCAACTTGAATTTTGACTCGTCTCGCATTTTGAAACTATTTTAGTCTAAATTTAACTGGGTCAGGTCGGATTAATTTGAAAATCTCTCAACTCGATCTGACCAGACCCAAATTTAATGTGGGTTTTTGTCTTCTCAACTTGACCAGATCCGCTGACTCGACTTTCATGACCTTGATCTGAGTTTCACCCTTAGTTTAAAGGATGCTGAGAATTTGCGGCCCAGGATCTTCTCAATTTGCAGGATGCGATGCCACTTTGCGCTCTTACTGCTTGTCTGTCTGTGTTGGTTGATCACATGTAGAGGTATTTACTTAAGAAGTGATTTGCCATTTTTTCATTCTTTTGAGAATTAATAGCTCGGTAAATTAGATCCTTTCCATTTGCCATGAAATCATTTTCCGATGGGAGTTAAGGAGAGTGAAATATGAATTTTGAATTCTTGTTGGCTTGCAGAGCAATGTTTAAAGTGATTAATCCACGAAAAGGTTTAAAATCATAAATGAACCATGGTTAAAAAGCTTAAAATTCGGACTTCACTATCAAGTAACTTTTGTAAGGTTTTTTATTTGAATCGGGGAAAAATTAGATAAAACTTGTTCACTTGTATGACTCGAAATTCTATCGAGTCGAGTCAACTTGTTATGACTCTGTCAACTTTTTTAATTTTTTAAGCTATGAAATGAGCATGAGAAAACAACTTGAAATCTGGGGTGCTTCTTATTTATGCTGAGTGGGTTCCCCACCCATACGATATAGGTTTCATACCAAGAATATATAGCTTTTACAAGGGCATCAGGTAAAACTCTGGATGCATTCCAGCTCCGTACAAGCTATAGGCATCAGGTGACTATGTAGCTTGATATGAAACCTCTAGTTCTTGAATCAAAGTACTTTCCAGTTGAGCTATCATGTACGACGTATCCTACGAACAATATTATGATTAAAGTGGTGGTTTATCACTACTGTTACGTTGTTAACTATCTTTTAAAATCTTACTACAAACATTCAATTCTACACATTAAACTAGGTGGAATTACAAAATGCTTGGGCAGTTTTCTTTTACACCAAAGTGCAAGGGCATCATCTGAAGATCAATTTAGGATGAATCCAAGTCGTTTTAAATATAGATCCAACCTTTTGAAATATTCATTCGATGAGAATAACTTAAATCCAAGATCTCCTTCACACGAAACCTTAACACCAAGCCAACTCTTTAGACAACCTACTAAGTACTTCAATGGAATCTTGAGGTATTCTAATTAAGTGAAGGTTTAAGTCCACAAGACACCTTCTTTTATACAAACTTTTAAAACATTTAAGAGCAAGAAAAGTTCAAACATGAAAACAGTGGGGTATGATTGGATATTTTCAAAATAAAATTTATTTCCCAAGGGATGTTATTGAAATCATGTCCTTCTATAAAGGTATCTTTTGGTTCAAAAGATAAGTGATCTTTCCAGTGTCTTTTGGTTTGGAACAGCATGTGACCTTTTAATTGACCCATAGGACCCATGAAGGGTTCCAAGGAGGGTTGCATAAGGTTTATAAATAGATGTCCTTAAGGTGGTTTTGAGCATGAATTTTGGATTTCCAAAAACATTTCATTGTCTTTCTTCACTATTTTTTCATGTAATTTCCTAGTAATAATCAGAAGCATATCGGGTTACCTTTCAGTAGTACAAGTCATCTTGCGATGTATAGATTTAGCTTTTGACTTAGAAGAACATTGTTTTCTACAATCTTCTTGTTATTAGTGTTCATCGATATGAAAATTCTTTGATTGGAAACAACAAGAAACCTATCGTAGGTAAATCAGGTAAGACCATGGGGCTCGAACTTCTATGTAGAAGAGATTACACTCGAGAGTTTAGAATTCGGTTTCGACAGATATATCGGCCGCGAAATTTCTCTCTTCATTTCTTTTTTTTTTTAATTTCTGAGTTTAAAAAATGGAAAAAAAAATTAAAAAGTCATTTTTTGAAAAAAAATAAAAAGGCATTTAAAAAGAAAAAAACTTAATACATAAATATCGGCCAATATCAGCAGAAATATCGACAGAATACAGTCAATTCAATACGTATTGACTGATATATTTAGGTTTTTAAAACATACAATAAATAACTTACACTTATTCTCTTTCAAGTTCTTGTAATCAGTCTGCTCTTTTTGTAACTCCTCTATACTGAATAGAACTTTGACTCGTTTTGCCTATCTTTTGTTTAATTTTCTATTTTCTTGCATGTTATAATATATTTATTGATCAAACTTAGGACACAATCCTTTCTTCGAAAGATTTTTTTTTTTAAAGACCAAGGTATCTAGAAGTCTTACTTGACTAATTTTTGAAGTACGTGCAAGCTTCTCTAATAAAAAAAACTATGATTTGAAGGCTATAGGTGGGCCCTATAGATGATATTGTACATTTTTGAGCTGAGCAGACATTTTTAAGAAAGTTGTAATTTTAAAGATGTGATGTTTCTCTCTTTTTTAAAGAATTCATTTTCACGAGGAAAATGAGCAAATTTATCGAGGAAAAAAAGGAGATTCTTCTCTCTTACTAAGACAATACTTCATTCAATTTCAATAAAAATAAAGTTGAACCTTTTACACAAAAAATAAAAACATTGAACTTCTAAAATCTTACACTGAGACCGAATTTCATAATACTTTGATAATATAAATGTAATCATAATACTATATTTTATTCTACAAAATTAGCTTTGACAAATAAGAGACCCTACAAGGGTTGGTGTTTGACTGGTTGGTGAATCTCCACTCTACAAGCCCATTTGGTGCTGATTCCCCTTAATGAGTTAGGCCAATTTAGACCATTGAAAACCATTGATTGATAAGTTGTGTACCTAATTAGTACGGACTCTGTACTTTCAAATTCCGACCTATTCAAAAGTCAAACATTTTTATGGTGAACCACATGCTTTGACCTTATGACTGAAATGAGATTAAATAAAGCAATAATATTTTTTATTTTCACATATTTGAATTCATTGTTGGTTGATTTTTTGTCTATTTTCAAATTTTACTCTTTTTTTTTTTTTTCAAGTGAGTTATCTACCCCCAATTTGCTCTTGTATTGCAATCAAATCAATCAATTTCAAAAAGAAAAAAAAAGTTTATGAAAGTAAATGTAATTTCATATCATTTTTTTTTTTACTTTCATTTTAAGCCTTCAATTTAATAGAGAATGTTTAAAATGACTTATGTCAAAGTAATCTACATTAGTGTTTTTTTTTTAAAAAAAATTTAACATACATTGGCCAAGGTGCATTGTATCAACTGAAGTTTGAATTTTGATACTTCGATGTGTACCACGTCTCCATCTCTGAAACTCTCTAATTTTAGATATCCATTCATGATTAAGAATATTTTTTGAGATTTGTTCATTGATCCAAATTGTAAGTACCCAATCAACAGTCATGATCACCAAATTAGTTGCATTTTTGTTGGACATAAAAACAATAGTTAAGATTACAGTAAGTGTACTCATCTCTACTTCAGAAATTGAGAGTCCTGAGTTCGATCCCCTCTTCACTTCAAGAAGGAGGAAAAGAAAAATTATCCCCATCTCGAGAGCCAGAGCCTCATGATCAATCATCATTTAGAGAGAAAACGGAATATTTTCTGTGCGTAGGATGTAATCATTAAAGCACTTTCTCTATATGATGTGGATGCTTTATCTGTCACATGAGTATCTTGAATGTTAAAATATTATATTTTTTATTAAAAAGATAAAAAAATCCTTTTCAAAAATGTAGCCTATGTTAGATTAGAAGACCAAATCATACACTTATCAAATATTAATGTCAGAAATCATTGCTAGCAATGCAATCTCACTTATATTCAATGAAAGTAAAATCAATCATAATTTTAATAAGTGAGTATTTAATAAATCTAAATTCAATATCCAAGACTTCCCCATTTCACCCCTTGTCATCTACTATGAATCAGCATTTTCACCTTTTAATAAGTTAACAAAAGTATATAAAATTAGCATAATCCTAATCACGATTCTCCCTCAACTGATTTATTCTCACTTACTGACTCAAATGCCACATGGTGGCTCAGTAATAATATAATCAAACAAGAGTATGGTAAATACAGCAGTTTCAAGAAAATTGAGCTATTGATTTTCAATAAAAAGATTGTAAATTGATTCACGTTCAACATCTCTTTTGATCACTTTTTGTAATTATTTACTTGGTGTGTGCAGACTAGAGAGGCTTGTACATGTCCCAAAAGACTAGTCGAGTTCAAATGTCCTCTGTTAAATACATGTAAGGACCCTGAACACTTTAAGTTATAAAAAAAATACAATGATTGTAAATATATTATGTGTAAAGTCCCATCTTATGGATAAGATGAATAGAAAACTTATTTATCTAATCATCATTGTTTTATGAAATAAGTTATGAGAAATCAATAGTTTGTAACTATCAAATTTTCAAAAATTAAAATAATAAAACTAAAATAATTAGATGAAGTTCAAATTTTAGCACTCGCTGTTCTCATTATTTTACACAAATCTCAATTATTAAAATATGATCTTTTTAATTTTTAAATAAAGAGTTTCATTAATTAAGGAGGCTTTGAAATGTCTCTTTCAATATATTTTATCATTCAAACAATAGCAAGGGGCACTTGTCTAAGCTGCGCCAGCGGCTCATGTTAGCTCCCACCACTATCCATTCCTAGGACATACACGTGCAGTGAGAATTTTTTATCTGACTTCCAATGGACTATCAAGAAAACCAAATTATATTATTACTAATATATTTATTAAACCAAAGAGTTGAAGAGAAACACTATTTTCACATCAACAATGAGTTATTGACAATTTAAATTTTCGTCCTTTTTCTCTTTCTCAAGAATTCAAAAATTTCTTTCGTTGCCTCTCCTGATTTGCACCCACACCCCTCGTTTCCTGTCATTTTTTCCTCAATCGGGTCTGGACTTTTGAGGGTCTTATTCAATTTCGAGGTAGACGTTGATTTCCATCGTACAATTGCATTCTTGGGCTTCTGCTGAGATGGGTCGATGCTTTCAGTTCTTCTGATGGGCAGGTATCATGTGCTTCAGTTTCTTTTCTCTTTTTTCTGGATTTATTCTTGGTGAAGTTTGTAAAGAAGAACTGGGTCTGTAAGACTTCTCTGTTTTTGATATGGTGAAATCTTGAATGAGTTTTATGGAATTTTTTATTGGAGTGATGATGAGAATGGTTTTAATGATTTTGGTGTTGTGTTGATTATTGCTGTTGTTTCTCACATACCCAGCAAAGTAGAAAGGTTTGAAACGTGGGTTTTAGGATTTCTTCCTTTCTGTCATTTTTTCCCAATTTGAGGTGCCAGTTTTATTTTTGGGAATAAGGCATGCCTTAATGTTGTGTTCAGAGTTTGATATTTAATTCTTGATTTTGGTGTCGTTATGAATATGGAGAAAAGTGATAAGACTGAAATTTGGCTGGGACTTTTAGCTTATGTTACCTGAACTTGTTGAGCCGGTTGGCAATGATGTGTGCAGAATATGGGGTTTAAAGAAAATGGACCAAGGAAAACAACTGCAATTGTTGTGTTTTTTAGTCATCTTACCATTATGATCATCAACGTCAAAGTTATTCCCATACATTTGTCGTTTGCCTTTTGGCATGGGTATCCTTGAGTCATGTTACCATTTAAAAAGATTTCTTTTTTGAAATTGTAAATTTCTGCTTTTAAGCAGGCAAGAGTCGTTCTCAATAAAAAGAATAAACCAGGGACTCTCTCTCTCTCTCTCTCTCTCTCTCTCTCTCTCTCTCTCCTGTCTGGTATATGAAGAATATGTATCATGATTTTTCATTTATGGTAATATCTGATTTCAGTGATTGGAATTGTTGAGATGATTTAGACAGCCTGTTGATTATTGATGTTGCATCTCACCCACACAATAAACTAGTACATTTTGAAATGGGTGTTAGCATTTATTTTTAGATACGTTTATTTTTTAATTCAAGGGTGCTAATTTTGTTTTTGGGAATAAGGCATGTTTTCTACTGATTTCAGATTTTTTGTTTAGATTAGGAGTGTGGAAATAGCACTTAGAATTTGACTTAAGACTTGTGGATCATGTTGCCTGAAAATTCATTGAATCAGTTGTCAGCAATCACAGATGATGTGGCCTGGAGATGGGGATTAAATGAAAGGAACAATGAATGAGGATATTTTAACTGGTTGGAAGATTTGGAGGCAAAGGCAAAGGAAAATAGAAAAAAAGAATAAGGTTGGAGTTTTGTTTTTCTCTTCTCTCCCTGACTTGAGGAGAGTGGTCAGATGGTGCAGTTGCAATTGGGCAGTCTGACTTTTGTACATTAGTTTCTAATTTATATGCAGTTGTCAGATGTTCACTTGAGCCATGTTTAAGTGAAGTTAGTCAATTATATCTTTAGGTTAATTTAATGATGTGATTAGGGATGCATGAGGTATTTCCTTATCTCTATCATGGGCGGTAAGTGTTATGGAATATTTGATGGTTTAGGATTAAAGTATATAGGTGGGATGATCAGTTGCAAGAAAATATATTTATGGTATTAGTTTTATGAGAAGATATTCTAGAAAGAACCGAGAAACGGAAGACTGGTAAGTATTGGTGAGAATGGCAAGAATGAACATGCTTGATTGTGGAGCAAGGGAGAAAACTGCTTTTGATAGTGTTGAATGGAAAAGAACTTGGAAACTTAGCACCTTATAGATGATGAATTTCAATGGGGATTTTTATGGATTCAATAATTGGATGGTTGCATTCTTTGTTATTTCTCTTGTTTAATAGCTCAACTGGTTGCCTCCCTCCTCAGGAAGCGGGAGGTTATGGGTTCGAGCCCTCAAGGCCTAACCTTGGTGTGCCTTAGGGGTAGTGGACTCATCCGTGGGGGTTTTAGTTGGACCGTGTCTGAGTTTCCCACACGTTAATCCAAAAAAAAAAAAAAAATTGCCCCTTTGAATGCTTTTCTCCTTCTTTCTTCTCTAGTAAATAGGCATGAAACATCAATTTTTGTGTTAAACGATGTGCTGGTCATTGAATGCCCAAGTTCTCTTACTGTTGTTGGTCATCTGGGCAACATGTCTTGTGACAGTGGAAAGGGACTGCTGGCTATAATAAAGCATTGTTGAATTTTGTGAACGAAACCTAGTAATTGGAGGTTACTAATTATATCAATTGATTGGAATATTTCTGGAGTCAAGTTGTCCTGGCTAACTCAAGTCGATTGCCTACTTGATATGTCTTGAATTTGAATTAGGAAAGGTTTATCCTGGTTGAGGCCTAAAAAGACAAACCTGAGTTACAGAATTCTTAACCAAGCTCATGAGAGATAATATTTCACTTGCATTGAATTGAATGTTAATTGTCTACCTTAAGCAAATAGACAGTGGACACAGCTGGCTGGCTCAACAACGCATTGTCAAATTTTGTGAACTAAACTAGTATGTGGAAGTAACTTTTTTTTGAAAGATTACCATTTTATTGTTTTTTTTTTTTTTTGTGTGTGTGGGCTGTGGGGGATCCACAAAAAATATAGCCAAAGAATTCAGCAGGAAGCAGAACATAGCCAGCAGGCCAACAAAAGGAGAGCCAAGACCTCACAGAAGAAAACAGACTACAAAAACCTCATGACTTTGACTTCCTGAGGCTGAATTCCCTCTTTTGCTAACTGATCAGTTCTATGATTTGCAGATCTGGGAATTTTTAAATTTGAAACTACCACTTCTCAACTATATCTCTGATCTCAACTTTATCTATCATTAGCCAAGGACAGTCCTTTCCATTAATCCATTGAAAAGACAACTGGGAACAGGTAGGATCGAAGTTGAGTTTCAATATCCCAATAGGGGGACAGATCCAATCTACTACTGGCTTATTAGACCTATGAGCATTGCTAGCACAATCCACCCACATACGGATGATGCCAGTTTTAGAAAAATGTTTAAAACTGGAGTTAGCTGGCAGCCAGGAAGTCATCTGCTCTTAATGATCAAAACCAAAGAATCAGCAGTTCAAGATTTGTTTTTGAAGCACCTTTTGTTTCTTTCTTGCCAAATAGACCAGAGAACACCTTTTTCCAGATAGGACTTTCATCAGAATGCCAAGCATTAATGAGCTGGTGGATCTCACCTGGCTCAGACCAACTTAAACCAAAAAGAAGTAAGAGGGAGTTCCACACCTTACTGGAGTAGCAGCAATGAATCATATGGTGGTGCACATCTTTCTCATGCTCAAAGCAGAGAATACACACATTAACTAAGATTTGCTTCCTGCTGCTTAACTGGTTTATGAGTGAGTGCTGTCCATATCCGCTATCCAGCAAAGAGCTCTAACCCAAGGTGGGGCTAAAGATTCCAAGCTTTAGGGCTAACCTTGGATATTCTTTCTACGTCAACAAATATGGTGAAAAACTTTAAATTGAAAACAGGCCATGAGAGTCAGCTTACCAAATTCTGTAATCCAATCTCTGCTTTGTCCCCTAACAAAGCTGTCATTGAAGAGATGCAACGGAGATGATAGAGCATCTACTTCCCAATCCTGAAGATGTCTTCTGAACCTGGGAGTCCATACCCCCTGAAGGTTGGAATGTCCCATATAATTAGAAACTAAAGCTTCCCTATCTTGGCCATGTTGAAAAGAGTTGAAAATCTTCTGCACAAAAGAGAATTGCCAGTCAACTTGTCCTTCCAGAATAGGACTGAAGAACCCACTTGTGCTCTATAATCAATACAACCTTCAAACTCTTGGATGATACTGCAAATCCCTTTCCAAAACCCTGACTTCCTGTTATAAGGGTGGGGAATTCTCCAACAAGAAGTAGGGAGGCTGTATTTTTTTTTTTTTGAGAGGTAACATAAAAAAATTATTGAAAAAAGAGAGAAAGAACAAAGGAAAACAGTTGAAAGGAAAAACAGAAATGGTCTAAAAGCTTAGACCAAAGACAAGATGAGCACCAAGAGCACTACATCAAACAAGAACCAAAAACCTCAAACAAGTGAAAACCCATAGGTCCCCATTCTTCAAATACAAAAAACCCCAGAAACAGAATTGTAGATCTCTTTTTTGGCAAGGAAATCTGCCATGCCATTTACTGTGCTACTAACATGAGCAAATGAAACATCCAATCCCGATGCTAGACCCCTATTTTCTCTTTTGATATGGTAACCATTCTCCAGGGAGGTCGTTTAAGGCCCTTGGCCCATTTAATTGCGTTTCCCGAGTCCCTTTCAATTACTAGTGGACCATGTCTGAAGACTTTCTAAATGGTCAAAGCTCTGCTAATGTTAAGGAGTTCCGTCTCATTTGAGTCCCTAACCTCTACTGACTCTGTAAAAACCACCGATGAAACACCATAATGGTTCCTAAGCACACCTCTTATCCATATCGGGCCTAGTTTTCCCCTTGAAGCTCCGTAGACGTTGAATTGCATGGCCTCTTGTTGAGGTGAACACCATGAGTCTACGGGTCTAAAGTTCCTAGCTCCACCACTTAAGCTACCCTCCCAAGACACCAGAAAATCTACAGGTTTGAGCCCCCTAAATTCCTTTCATGATAACAACCACATGGTCAACCTCCATTTAGTCCTTTGGAAAAATCACTGCCTCAGTGGATTTCCCTTCAAATATCCTGGAGTTCATTTCTTTCCAAATTGTCCAAAAGGTTGTGGCGGGAACCGTATACCAAGCCATGTTCCATCTGGGGCTAAGCCTCGATATAAACCACAATCCCACTATCCTTACGCATGTTCTATCGAAGACCTAGGGGGTATCGAAGAGGTTCAAAAAGATGAACCATAAATGTCTCGCGAAAGGGAAAGTAATGAAGAGATGGTCACCAATCCTCCTCTGGGAAACCATAAAGGGGGCAACTAAAGGCCTCTTCCGATCTCAGCGAGCCTCGCTTTTTGAGATCCATCCTTGTTAAAACCTTTCCTCTAAGGGCGCACCACATAAATGACTGAACCCTGGGTGGGGCAAGACCTTTCCGCACAAAGGTTGGGATAGAAGCACCAGAGTCTAGTTGGTTGAGGACCAACTCCACCATAGACTTAATTGAATATGTACCCGACGAATCGCCCGACCACACAAGTTCATCCGCCTCCCCAAAAGATAACATAAATTCTCCCAGTTGGGCGATCAACTCCTCTTTACTTCCTAACACGAAGGACCTTAATTGTCGCCTGAAGTCCACATTCTAGGAAAGGTGATTGCCGTTGATTTTATTAGAACCCTGTACTAAGGCAGACTTGTTCATATCTATTTGGACAATCTAGGAAATATGTCCTTCAGCGAACTACCCACAACCAGATATCCTTCTACGTCCTATCTCCTTTCCCAACTAGTGATCTAATGTTTCCTTTGAACAACCTTCCGATTGCAAAATCTCCTTGGTTTGTCCTCCACCATGCTTTTACTATTGGTGACCTGAACTTTTCAACATTGTCTCGTAAGGCCCATCCTGACCTATTCTACAACCATATCTGGTAGTCAATACCCTTGTCCACAGGGCATCCTTTTCCCTCCCAAACTGACAGCTCCATTTGCAAAGAAGATCGTGGTTTCTCACTTGGATAGGGACAATGCCGCCTCCCTTTGATTTAGGCTTAATCACTTCCTCCCATTTCACCAAATGAATCTTCTTTTTTGCCTCCTTGTCGCCCTATAAGAATTTCCTAAACATCTGCTCAATTTTCCTTTTGACCCCTGACGGCATTTCGAAGATGGATAAATAACAGATAAGGAGGTTAGATAAAACTGATTTAATTAGGGTTAGACGACCCCCCTAGCGACAAATATCTTTGGCTCCATCCCTCCAATCTCCTTTCTATCTTCTCAACTACGGGTAAGCCTTGGGTTTCCTCCCACCGGTAACCCAAAATAAGTGAAAGGCAGCTTCCCCAGTGCCACACCCAATTTCCTCCGCCAATTCCTTAAGATGATTATCCTCCACACCAATTCCAATTAATGTGTTTTTCCCCATATTAATCCTAAGACCAGACACCAACTGAAAGTATCTCAAAATTTCTTTGAAATCCTTAACCTTTTTTTTTTGTTCACAAAAGAAAAGAGTATCGGCGAACTAGAGGTGTGTCACAGCAATACCATTTGGCGAGGAGTCAAAGCCGCTAATGTTCCCAAGCTCTAGCTTTCACAACTAGTTTATTCAAGCTTTCTCCGACTAGCATAAAGATGAAAGGAGACAGCAGGTCTCCTTGTCTTAAAGACTATCATCTTCTCTCCTAGCTTCCATAACCATTTGCCTTATAGAGCAATGCTAATGATTTTGATAGGTCTTATTCCCATTCCACTCTCATCAATTGAATTGCTCACGTTGGCCCATTCCACTAGATAGAATTTTCTTTTCTCTGGAAAATCATTCCAGAGGAAATTGCATTCTATTCTCTACAAATTTTTAATGGCCTCCATGGGACATTTGAAGATTGAGTAGAAATAAATAGGGAGGCTTAAAAGGACATCTTTAATGAGGGTTAATCTTCCCCCAAGAGAGAGATAAGGACTCAAGTCATATGGAGGTACTAGTTGATGGGAAACTTGCCAGAGTCAACTTGTCTTGGCTATGGTTCAAGTTGATATCCTACTATTCATACATCAATGGAGGACATAATTACCTTAAAAGGGACTTGTATTCTTTCCATATTATTGAGTTATTTAGATGATTACAGTAATTGGTGAAGTATGCCACACCCACCTAGAAATGCCATGATCCATACCGTTCATTTATTGGAGTGAGGTCAATCAAATACTTGCAAAAATGCATCCATGTACAAATACTTGTGTTTGATTAATGAATAATTGTTATTCCAATTATATATGAATCTCCCACTTTTTATAATTAGTAAGTCATTCATGTAGATTACAAGTCTATTTCAAACCATACACATGAACCCTACTCTTTTAAGGCTGTTTATTGGGGCTCGCTCGCCTTTAACTTTGTGATGAAATACATTAGAATAGATGTTACCTATACATTTAAGCTTTACTAGTGATTTCTCATTACATTTTTTAAATATGCAAACAAACATAAAAAGTATGATTTCATAGGAACAGTTTTTTTATCAAGTTTTCCTGTGAAACCTTTTCTTATGAAATGTTCGTGTTCTTTTCTCATGAGAAAATAAACAAATTTGCCTGTAAGATCTTCCTGATTGTGATGGTCATGGCAAAAAATTATATGACACACTAGCTTTCTTCTAACTATGAACTCCTCCCCACCCCCCCCCCCCCCCCCCCCCTCTCTCTGCCCTAGGAACCTGGGCCACTATAGCTAGTGAGACTTTTGACTACCTCCTCACACATTGCAAATAACATATTGGTTATTGTCTTCTTTCAAATTTTGACACTGCAAACTTCAACTTTCATCTAAAAAAATTTAAATTCTTACCCTTAATTTTGCCCATGCTCCATTCCTCACATTTTCAGTCTTTGTTTGCATGGACAAACTATGTTTCCGAGTGTAATGTTTCACATCATTTTGCATTGATATTCAGTAAACTGGAATTGTATCAAGTGAATTTTTGCTGGTTTGGTTTGAGCTGATGCCATTTTTCTGTGTTTGCATGGTTGTATTAGGCCTGAACTCTGAAACTTGGTGCTCTTGCCATAAGGAGTTTTGCCTTCAAGTTTCCCTGCTCAACTTGACCTCTTCTTTTAAGGCATCTCATGGAGGACATAACTAAGGTTGCCTTAAATGGTGAAAGAAGTAGCTTCGTGGTTCGTGAGCAGAATGGGGTGCTAGGTCAGGTCTCAAGCCCGTCAAATGGTGGAAGAAGAGATGTGGTTAGCAGGCATGTGGTTTCTATTTACACCCATTCTTTCATATCATAATATATTGCCTTGGTTCCTATTGTAACACTACTTCTTTTCATGTGTAGATCATCTTTAGGAGGGAAGTCTCCCTTGAATGATGATACTGACTTGGAACATGGTCAAGTTGCAAAGGATAGAGACAAAGCTGTACGTGGCAACAGGCCTATCAGAATCCACGACCAAGCCCTATTGTCTGGCCTTGCATATTGCATCTCATCATGCAGCATGATACTGGTTAACAAGTTTGTGCTGTCAGGCTATGATTTCAATGCTGGAATATCCTTGATGTTTTACCAGGTAGAAGTTACTGGGTACAATCCATTTTATATGAATATTTATGATTTTGTACTTTATAATGAAAGTAGCATCTGTTGACTAACTAGTCTATCCCCACTTTTTGGTGGTTGCAGAATTTTGTTTCAGTGGTTATTGTCTCCATTTTGAGCTTTTTGGACATTATCTCAACAGAACCACTTACCTGGAGATTGACAAAGGTCTGGTTACCTGTCAATGTCATATTTGTTGGGATGCTTATTACTAGCATTTTTAGGTATGGAGTCTTTCCTTTTAACCGGTCAATCCTTTACTAGTTTTTACTTTTACTTGTATTGTACTTTAGTAATACGTATTTCTTTTGAAGGAAAACCATCTTTCAAAAAAAATTATCACTTTCTACACAAAGTATATTGGTTGTTTCGAGGAGAGTTCTTACCCCATTCCCAGCATCGAAGTTGGAGATTTGAAATTCACCACTATGAATTCCAAGTCATTTGCTCTAAACTTCCCCGCTGTATATATGCCTTGTTCAACATTGCAATTATGCATCTAGTGTTGTAATTAAGATGGATCTTATCTGGGTTAAGGTTTTAGTCAAGACCTAAGTTATTTATTTATTGGGAAGAATCCAACCCCTGGGCTAAAATTTAGGTCCAAGCTTTGACTGGAAGTAAAATACTGGGTCTTTCCATATTTAAATATTTTAATTCAAAATGTGCTTGGTTAACTATCTGAAGGCTTTAATGGACATGAGATAATAGGTTCAAGTCCCAACACGATTAATAAACAGATATATAACTCAGCTGGGGCCCAGTCTACATGCTATTCAGCTTAAATCCAGACAAAGAGGATTGGGTTTCATCCCAGTTAAATCATTAGTGCCTGTTTATTATTTTTTGTTGCCTTTGTGTACATTTCTATATTGACTGCTCCAGCTTCCTATGCTGCCTGTCCATAATGAAAGTAGTTGTTATCTGAGCTATCAGCAACTGTTGGTAGTTATTTCATGACATAAATGTACATTAGATGCATAAGTAGCACCGGTGAGGTATGTTTGCTTTTCTTGGTGCATATAACATCCTCATTCATTCATCTTTGGAGTGTGCAATTTGCATGTCTCAAAGCGAAAGTGAGAGACATGTAATGTTGACAAATTCAAGTGTAGGCCTGTATTAAACAACTTCAGTTCAGATATATACATAATTTAGCAGTTGGCAGAAATTTCCTTTGTTTCACTTCTTAAATCCGCACTTTTTTAAGCTTTGAACAGCTGCCTAATGATTGACCTTGTAATGTGCAGTTTGAAGTACATTAATGTTGCTATGGTCACAGTGCTGAAGAATGTTACCAATGTCATCACTGCTCTTGGTGAAATGTACCTTTTCAATAAGCACCATGATAACAAAGTTTGGACTGCTTTGTTCCTAATGGTAATGTTAGATCTCCTTTTTGGATTTCTCAAAATGTGAGCATGACATGGAAAATCCTTTTAAAAATGTTATCTTTCTATTTTGTAGCTTTTCATGTTTCTAAATTGAAATATTGTGTGATAACTCTTGTTAATCCGTTTTCTTGCTACCTGCTTATGCTTCTTTGGACTCGGCCATCCTACAATCTTTCAATTATATAGGGAACAATGAATCTGGGGATAAGATTTACGTAATTGAGCCTTGAGTTCAGCTTAGGTGGCATGTTGCCTGTTATCCATGATTAAAAATAAATGAAAGCAGGGGATCAGTCCGTTTTTAATCTGGTAACAAATTAACGAGCTTTAATAGGCCAATTACCACTTATATAGACTCAACTTGATGTAGGACACAGATCGAGTGGGCCCGAGTGGACCCTAATTATTTTTTTTAGCAAGTTGTGAATTACTAAATTTTTTTTTATTTGTTTCCTAATATGATTAGGTGTCCTAGTTAGGTTTTCCTTCTAAGTAGTTTCCTAATATTGCTAGGATTCCCTTTTTATTTAAGTTTCTTAATTTCAATTTTCTTTATAAAAGGGTTGATGTAATGTGGAGAGACAATCCACGTGCATATCATGGAATAAGAAAAGTTTATGTTTTCTATTATCTTTTCCTTCTTTATTCTTCATCTTCTTCCCAGTCTCGGTGAAGACAAGGGGATCTCATCTTGTTCGATCGGATCTTCTGGTATGCAATTGATCCGGCGTCAAGTTATCGCTTCCGCTGCGTCACAACTGCTTTTCTTTTCTTTGTTATTTTACATCCTAATGCTTGAAGAGTTCATATATTTATGTTTTATCAACTTTAGGGATGCCTTAACTGAGTAAATATTGGCTCTGGTTCATATATTTTATGTTTTATCACTTGATTACCTGCTTATGCTCTTCCTTTTTCAGAAGGATGCAAAGGTTTTGGTGGTTTCAATTTATTGTAGTTGACTTACAATGTCTTAAAGATTATTTCTTTGTGCAGATTATTTCAGCTATCTCTGGAGGAATCACAGATCTCTCCTTTCATGCAGTTGGCTATACTTGGCAGATCATAAATTGCTTCCTAACAGCATCATATTCAGTAAGTCAATTAATTGATATATTTTATCAACATTTTGTGAATGGAGAAAAAATTCTTCATAAATGTTCATATCTTGTGTGTTACTTGAACTAACGAGTGTCCCCTTTGCCCAGTTAACATTACGAAGAGTCATGGATACAGCAAAGCAAGTAACTAAATCTGGGAACTTGAATGAATTTTCAATGGTCTTGCTCAACAATATTCTATCATTGCCACTGGGGCTTGTACTTATTTTCGTATTCAATGAAGTGGACTACCTCTCTAAAACGTGAGTTTTTTTTTTTCTTTTTATTTAAAAATAAATAAATTTAGATACCAACTTTTAGTGTTTAAGCAACTTGTCTTCTTTTTTTTTTTTTTGCCCTGAATCAGCTTTTGCTAGTCACATGGTGTAATAATAGTATAATACCATATTCCTTTGAGATAATGCAGTTGCAGCATTTTGAAATCATCCTTTTTGGCCTTTGCAAGAGAAAAAGGGGATGTTCTGATTGATAAATGCTAGGATGGGAATCTAAAGAGTACTATCTACAATTAGAAAACTATTCACCCAAAACTATTCAGAATCATAATAGATCTAGTTTCTGCTGTAGTTGAACTGATGAGTAAGGGCCCAATTTAAAATTGATTTTTCCCAGGCCCTCCAGGGCCTGTCTAATGAACAACCCTACATGCAATCTCTCTTCTAGATTCTCACACCATGTTGGAGGACATTCTTGACATCAAGTTTCACACTCCACTCAAAGGCAACCAAGATGAACTTCCAAATAGAAGAATGACTCTGCATGGTATATTTCAGCTGAATGCCTTTAGTAGCATACTAACTTGGAAGATACTTCAAAGCAGCATCCTAGCAAGACAAATGTTCTACAGGTTATCAAGCTTAACTGAGAAACACAAAACATCCCAAAAGCTCTGGACGCCCGCCCCTCCCCCCACTCCCTCCACAAAAGCAACATAAGGAAGCAAAAATAAGAGAACTTTAGGGGGAATGCAAACACAGATTCATATCCTGGTGATTAATGTCCCAAGTCTAAACGACTAAGAGTTTTGAGGATCAACCCACTTGCCTTCCACAATTTAGAACTGTTGCATTGACACTTATTTTCTTTGTTGGGCTTATCTGTAAAGTGAATTGGCAGGCCACTTTTGAGGGCGCCCATATTCTGGTTGGTGGTGACTTCAAGTGGGCTTCTAGGCCTAGCAATCAGCTTCACTTCAATGTGGTTTCTTCATCAAACAGGTGCTACGACATACAGGTAACCAAACACGTTTCATGTTAGAATAAACTAAATCCAGTGTTAAGGTAATATATACCCAATTGAAACATACTCATGGGACAAATTGGTTTGGTGGTGGTGATGAAAAAGTTGTTAAGTAATGTCCCACATTAAATGATTTTTGCATCATCCTTTTTTCTATTGTATTCAAAAGAGGCATGCTTTGGGATACAACATACTAGTAACCAAGCATGTTTCATGTTAGAATAAACACAATTCAGTGTTAGGGTAATATATGCCCAATTGAAACATACTCATGGGACAAATCGATTTGGTGGTGGTGATGAAATTTTTTCTATCGTATTCAAAATAGGCGTGCTTTGGGATACACCAAAGAGAACCTCTTTGGACCTGAAATGTCATGGATGTTGCTTCAGTGTGGAAATCACTGAACCAGCATCTCCTATAAAGTTGTTTTTGACTAGTTTGTAGCATGATTTATAAGTTCTTACCATGCAACCATGGACCTAAAAGGTGATTAGTGGATCACATGCTTTGGTGAGGTGTCAGGGACGACATAATAGGGGGTCGGCATTGTTTCGTTCCTAGCCAATCATTCTACCTCATCAGATGGGACATGAAAAAAATTCAATGGCATATGGTACTGAGCTTTCATGGACCAAGATCACCAAGGCTGGGATGCTTGGATGAGGGGCGGGTCCTTTCCCGAAGGAAGGTCAATATTTATAGAGTTTATGCCTTATGACAACGGCTTGGTTTTATTGTGGCAAGCACAGCTGGTGTGTTTTTGAAGATAAAGCATTGTCAGAAAGCTAACACCATAGAGTGTGCAAGGCAGAATATCATCCAATTGGTTATGGTTGGGAATGCCTTTGTTGGTCATTCAGTTGACCGATTCAATGGGAGATGGGTGAGAATCCGAAAGGGGTTGGTGTTACCAGGACCCGCCTCAGGAAGCGGGAGTCCTTAGTTCGAATCCCATCCCACCTCAAAAGGGCACTCCCCGGAGTTTTACCAGGTGTATGTGGGTAGGGAGGCTTGCATATGCCCCGAGGACTAGCCGGGTGCTCTAAGAGGCCCTGGACACCTCGATCATCAACAGAAATAGGAGATGGGTGAGAATATCTTGAGTCAGTGTAGATGTTGATTATGTATTTTCTCTTATTTCTCTGGTAGCAGCTGAGTTCTGGTCCATCATCTCTTTGGTCTTTAACTTGGTTGTGTCTTAAATTTCTTCTTTTTTCTCAATTTTGATGGTCATATCTAAAAAAATCTCTTGGTCGCTCTCTCAAAAAAGGGGCAGGGATGGAGGGATTTGTGAGCCTGTAAGCCTTTCTTCCGGTGGTTCATCCGATTAGGTTAGGATGATCAGATGGAATTGAACTTTACCCTCCTATGCATGTGGTCTCCTACAAGTCCCACCCGATACTGTAGTCTCCATGTGGTTTCCTACTTGATTTCTAAAACAAATTCTCCTTAAGCCATCCTCCTGAGCACTCTTTAAGGTTCATGCCTCTGTCCCGTCTCATCTTCTTTCCCATTTATTTATTATTTGTATAGCTGTCTCCAATCAAAGGCCTTTAATTGCTGGAGAACTACATGGTGTGTATTATTTTATCAAAAACAACGATGCCTGAATCCCTACTTCACATTTTTTTTTTAAACGGAGACAGAAATCACCACTTACATAATCCACCTGAATTCTAGGGATTATCGTTGTACAAATAGCATAAACTTCAGCTCAGTGATGTGGATCAGTCTACTTGCATACTTCAAAAGCTTAATCTAGAAAATATTTAAAATGACAGAATGAATCTACAGTTTGTTGGGCCAGCATTCTGTTAGGTGGGGCCCATCTTTCATCTGCTGGTGCTCACTGTGGATGGTGATGCTGAGGGAGTTTCTATACCAAATACCCACAGCAACTGATAAGTGGCATAAAATCAATGGTTAAGGCAAATGTATCAGTGGTTCACATCCAACTGAAGGAAGAGAGAGAGAGAGAGAGACTCAGATGAATTGAAATGCACAATCCATGTATTATGCCTTCCATTAGTCAGATGAATTGATTGCACAATCTATATCTTGTGCATTCCATTGTCATCCACCTTGGTTCCCGCCTGGTGTATGCTATGTATTATCAGATGAATTGATTGCAGAATCTATGTAGTATGCATTCCACTGTCTTCCACCTAATTTTCCACCTGGTGTATATTATGTACCACTGGAAGATGCTACCTATTTGTATGGGATTCTTGCCCATAAAAACTGTAGATTTGTTTTCAGTTAATACCCTGTAGTCTGTATGTGGTTCTTCGTCACTCTGATGTGGGGTCTGAGCATTTCCTTGTTTTCTCTAGGTAGAGGTACTATGGAATGGCTGATGAGAGTTTTTCATCTGTTTGTTATGTGCAGTCTTGTGGGCTCACTGAACAAGATTCCTCTGTCCGTTGCTGGGATCCTCCTCTTCAAAGTCCCAACCAGTCTGGAGAACATGCTGAGCATTCTTTTTGGTTGGCTCTCTTTAGCAGACAACCTAGTCCTGGTTCTTTTACAGTAATGGAATATGTGACTGAACTTCATGGTTTTGCAGGTCTTTTGGCTGGGGTCTTCTTTGCAAGAGCGAAAATGATGGAAAGATCTTAATGGTCATGGTGCTGCAATTGAAATTCTGTTGTTGCTGGGTATGTAGAAAAATGCCTGGATCTCGTTTAAACTGTCAACATGGAGACATGATGGACTACCTATTTCCAACCAAAAAGAATTCAACTGAAGCTCAAGGGAGAAGATTGTCTTCAAGGCAAAATTTGACATGTTAAGGCTATTCTAGCAATGTTTAGGCAAGGAAGAAAAGATGGGTTCCTGTGGGGTAACAACCTTTTTTTCCTTGTGTAATGGTAATGCGACTCAAACCTTTAGCCTCCCTCTGTTGCTGCAGCAGTGAATACTTGCTAACTATGGTAGAGGCTCTTTTCAGGTAGCATTTTTGATGTTCTGCTTGATCATTTGTGGTCAGTCTGTAAGGGCCAGGGGCTTGAAACTTTCTTGTATCTCTCGTTGTGACTGATGGAATTTAGAAATGAAATTGTTGCTTACAGTGTCATGACTGTGGAATCCTTATGTTTTAGATCCAGCTTGACTAGACATGAATCACCACAAACTATTTTAGAGTTTAGATACTGTATTTGTGTTTTAACCATGAATATTCAGTGAGTATACCACTTTTCCAATTATAATCAGTGGTCATGATTGGCAGTGCTTACAGTCTGCTAGATAATTCCTCCAGTTCAAATTTTCTGAGAGGTGGTTCAGTGTGAGGTTGATTACTCTGCTCCATATACTATACAGCAGTGTACAGATGAATTAGGACCTTCTGATTGTCTATGGCTCATGCACCATCACTGGGCTCTCTAGATCAGTGTAACCACTGGTTGACAAATGATATATCCTCTTTTTGGAGCCTGTCACTGTATATGTGGCTAGGCTGCCACCCTAGTTTTCTAGAGAAGTTAATGAGGATTCAATAGATGAATTGATAAAGACAGTATTTGTGTTGATGTCCTCTTCATATTTGGAGGCCCTCAAGAGCTTCACTCAACGAAGAATTGGAGATTCTCTTGTTTCAAGCTTGCTTTTAGTGCATCACAACTCAAATTATATTCTACATTTAGAATTTAACTGATCAAATTAAGATATTGAGATTATTTAGTTATTAAAATGGATGGTAGTTGCAAATTCTACGGTTACCCACCTAGAAGAGTGGGAGGTCTTGAGTTTAATTCCCACTCTCTTAAATGGTTACTTTCCGTAGTTTTGTCCAGTGTGTGTGGATAATGAAGTTTGCATATATTCCAAAGATTAATTAAGTACTCAAAAAGGTCTGAACACCTTAATCTTAAGTAAAAAAAAATCCTCAAGATTGTCCTATCATTTCTGTTTATTGAGCAGGAGGAAGCCATGATTGACTCAAATAACATGAGTTATTGAAGGATTGCCCCAAATATCGACAAAAGCATCCAACTCCTCGATTGAGGAAATTTCAACTTTTTTATTGGGCCCTCATAGTATTGGGGCTATGAAGGCCCAGATGAGTGTGGGTCTTCAAATATGTAAATATGAATGAGCTGACAATCACAATCAGGTGGGGTTCTTTATACAAATGTGTGGGTGATCTCATATTATAGTGATAATGGTGATAATTCCCTTAGAAAAAGTGTCTATTTGAATATGTAATTCAGCAAAATTAAAAAAAAATAGTAAAAGAAAAATAATTTATAGTAATTAGAATTTAGAAGTTAAAAAATTAACTTGATTAATCAATAAAATAATTTCAAATTTAAGCCCTTCTAATGGGCCCATACTAGAACCATCTTGCCACGTTTTGTGTCGATATTGTGATGGTCGGATGGACAAACATGGAATCAAGTGGAGTATGGTAGATATTTGAAACTTATCAAATTATTTAATCTTTTAATAACATTATTCTTTTTATCTTTAAAAATAACATTATTCTTTTTAAATATTTAAATCTGAATTGTGGAAATTTTTCTATATACGATACCATGAGAATGGAGTATTATTTTGTGTCGAATTTGCATAGAGTAAATTGCAGTGTGTTGATTAATTAATTTAAATTTATCATCTAAATATTTTAATAATTTATTAACTTACTTGGTAGAAACTTTAGTTTAAGAATAAAAAATTTGAATTTGAATTTCATAGTAATTTAAAACATGTGCTTTGTGTAAATCTACGTGCATCAAAAATTTTACCAAACATTATTTTTTTTTAAAAAAAAATCTATTCCCGTTAATATGTAAATGGCCCCACTTGAGATAAACACCGCATGAGAATTACGAGTCCAGTAAATTTTCTTTGACTAAAGATTGCAGATCTTCTCTCCCACTGCACCAGAAGAGAGAGAGATGGAGCGGGCGGCAGGTACAGGAGATGAAGAAGAAGGAAGGAGGCATGTAGAAGGGGAACGGCTAATTGGCCGGAACCTCAGGGTATGGCCGACGATAGACGGTCCTCTCGGCCTCACAGAAGAGGACTCTCTCTCCTATGCTCGATCCTTTTTCAAGTACGGATTTCTGCTCCTTCCATGGCTCTGGGCCATCAACTGCTTCTACTTCTGGCCCGTCCTTCGCAGCACTCCACGCTCTTTCCCTCACATTCGCCGTTGTAAGCCCCCAATCGACGCAAAACCTCCCCTCTCCATTTCACCTATCGCTTCAACTTCAACTTTTACCTTTTCTCTCTCTCTCTTTTTACCCCAAAGTCTATTGTCATGCATAGAATTGCTTAGCCGATGTGGGTTTGTTTTGACTCATATTTTATTAAATGTGGGTCTTTTGTAGATTGCCTTAATTTTTCGATTTCATGTTGAATTTGACCATATAGATGTTAACAACATATGAATTCGGATAATTGAAATGGTTTTCTTCTGATTTACTTTTTATATCATGTGGGTCTAGAATGACTTTGTTTGTTTGTTTATTGTGCCAAATTCGGGGATTATAGATATTTAGAACAGCTGAATATGGATAATTTATATGAATTCCCTACTATATGTCTTTCATTGCACCTGACCTTTTATGGATTGCTTTCATTTGATTTTAACGCCGAATTTGAGGAGAGTGATGTTTAGAACAGCTAATTGTATGTAGATTTCAGTACCTACGGTTCATTTCTTTTACTCCATATTGCATTGATACGAGAATTCTGCCTTCTATTACCTTTTTTTTAACATCAAAACTGAAGAGGCATTTAGAACAAAGTTGCATTTAGAAGAATCAAATAATTTGGGATTTTTAGCATGATGCACATCGGTGTTATTTGTTATAGATTTGAAGAAGGGTTCCCACTCTTTTTACCTCCTTTTACATATAAATGGAAGATAGGGTTGATTGGATTAGTGGAATTCTGAAAGCAGATTGCAGATAGATAGAATAAGGGTTCGATGATGGTAGATATGGAAGATACATTGAGAACAGTTGAATAACATGTGAATTTTTACTTTTCTCGGAGAATGAAAACTGCATTCATTTGCAGTTAAATAGTAGAGAGAAGGGCAAAACTTGAACAAGGAATGGTGGGAAATCTGCCTGAGAGTACTGCTAATAGAAGGGACTGGTCTATTAAGTAATCCAGACCCTACCACAACTACTTGTCCCCGCCACTACCCTAAATTTTAATTCATCCTTGGCTGGTGCTTGACTAAATATCCAAAACAATCTTTTTATCAATGTGTTAACCTTTAGATGCCTATAATCAATAGGATTCTGTTTCCATCTTGGATGGGCCCGCCCCTAGTTCACATGATTTGATATCCGTTGATCCTATATGTTGCATAAGAGGGCGGTCCACTCCTTAATAGCACATATTGGGAAAGGTTTAAGTCCCAATCTTATGGTGGACCTCCCATAGAGAGGAACAAGGAAAGATGAATAGAGAAATAAAGGTGGTAACATGTCAGGTAGGAAAATCATTCCAAGAGAAGGCAGATGAGAAAATGGGTTTAATCGCCTTCTTCTTTTTAAAAAAAAAAAAAATCACCTTCCTTGTCTTACTTGTTCTTCTTTTGAATATGATTTTGAGCTTGTTTGCTTGCCAGCATGGCCTTGGTGTTCACTTTGTTTACCATCTGGGATCCTCTGGTTGGCAAAGGCTGTAAGTTATCTCTGATTTTCTACATGTAATTCATTGTCAAGGTCCTCTGATTGCCTAAGGGTTGTTCTCATCTTCTGTAGTTATGCCTTTGATTTATTTTCAAGGCTTGGAAGAGTGGTTGAGCTGTTGGCAGGATCATAAATGACATTGGTAGGATAGTAGATCTCAATTGAGTATTCATTTATATAGGTCTTGTGCAACATTTGTCTGATTTCCCATCATTACCATTTTATTCTTAGTCATATGTTTATTACTTTTGATTGAAGAAAAGCCCCCTACTACATGCTGATTGAACCCTTTTCCTGGGTGGGGGTTGTGTAACAACCCACCCTTTTCACTCTAATCTAACTGCGGGTTATAATAGATCCTAAGACTACTTCATTCTTAGATAGCAAAGTACATAATCATATTCTCCAAAATTACTAAAATAACCTTAAACTAATCATTCATTTCAAACCATCCAAAACATACCTAACCATAGCAAATAGTTAACTACATTATTACATGCCAACATCATCTAACTATTAAATTACATTGTCCATATAAACTTAAATAAAAAGTCCATAAATCAATCCATAATTAAAAGTCTATTAAAAAACCCAAGCTCCTATGCTTGATTTCCTTCATGATCCTCATTCTTCCCCTTTCCTGCGTCATCCACTAAGGATAGAGATAGGGCGTTAGTTCAACGCGCCCAGTAGGTGTTTCCGATTAGGGCTACCATAAGGTTAGTATAAAATATGCAAATATCATAATAGTACATGATCAACAAAACCTTGTAAAAACAATGTCATGTATGTTATGCACATGTAATGAGTCCCACCCATCACAAATATACATAGCCTCCTCTTGAGGGGATTCTCATCGTCAAGATATCCCACAGTGGTCTTTCGGACACCCCGACGGAGTGTGGCCTCCGGTTTCCTCTTGATGGGATTCTCATCATCAAGATGCCCCACAGTGGTCTTTCGGACACCCCGACGGAGTGTGGCCTCCGGTTTCTATAATCATCACCCCATGCCATGCATGAGATGTCAATGAGTTCATGCCATTTGTAAATACACCTTAACATACAAAACCACTTTGAAACATAATAACTTAGCACATATTTCATCAAAATTAAGATAAAACATCAAATATAAGTGTGGTTACAAAAAGATAGGAAACCTACACAAAGTTCACTTAGATTGACCGTTCTTTTAAACCGTCACCCGTTCACGACTTGTACACCGTTCAAGAAATCCCGTTACCCTATTTATATAACAGTAAGTCAAACATATGTCCATATAATTTCCAATTTAGTCCAAATCCCAAAAACCACTTTGTGGGGTTCGGCCATACCCCATGGCCGAACCTCACCCACTTAAATTTTGGTCTCTCTTTTATTTAACCAAAACCATACAAATAACTTATATACAAACCCCAATCCATCAAATGCAACCTTGTGGGGTTCGGCCATACACCATGGCCGAACCTCACTTAATTTTGTTTTAATCCCTCATTTGGATTCTTAAGCCGAAACACACCATTCAAATAACTTAATCAAACACCTTAACTACAACCATACTTTGGTAGGGTTCGGCCATACAACATGGCCGAACCTTACCTCTTTGATTTTGACCCTTCTTTCCTTTGATCATTTTATTCATATTTACCATCTTGCCACTAGCATAACCCTTTGTTTAGTTTTTCTTAAAAACCAAAGTCCACATCTAATCCACCTTAGTGGGGTTTAGCCATACAACATGGCCGAACCTCACCACTTAATTTTTGATCCTTTAAATCTTTCATACATACATCTCCATTTTGATTTTTCCCAATTACATTATATGTTAACCATTAAGTCCACCAAATGACCATTAGTGGGGTTCGGCCATACTACATGGCCGAACCTCACCATATTGATTTTTGTCCCTCTTTCCATCATCTATGGTGGCTAATTATTTACCTATACTAAGTCCATAAGCATGAGTGATTCTTAAATCAAAAGCATATAATCCTTCAAAATCTCCAACCATGTTCTTAATCCACATAACCATAAAAATAGTCCATGGGGTTCGGCCATACACATGGCCAAACCCTATGGTTCTCTTGACTCAATTATCCCATCATTTATATATAATTTAGGCTCTACACTTTAGCCATGATAACCATATGGTTCAGCCATCCAATGGCCGACCCAAGATATTAAACTTATCTTCATTCAAAACCCTTTTAAAACCTTCATTACATGATATGGATTTTATCCCTTAAAAACCATAAAGTCACAACATCCTTCCATGGGGCTCTGCCATCCAAAGTGGCCGAACCTTATGATCCATGTTTTGCCCTTTTTAAACAACATAATCCATGATCTAAAACCCTTGATAGATTCGGCCATACAATGGCCGGATCATATTCCCTTAACCAATTTATTTAACAAGGGTTTATAGTGCACTTACCAATACCGCGACTCCTTCGGTTCTTTGACTACTTGTTGATCTTTACTCCGGCTTGTTCTTCCGTTCCTTTTTGCTCCTCTTTGATCCTTAGCCTTCCTTCTTCCTCTTCTCTTTGATCTTCGGCCAATATATGAGTTTGGTCAATATAAGATCACTAAAGGTTGGTTCGGCTAAGATGAAGATAGGTTTGAGGGAGAAGCTTAGCACTATGTTTCAAACCCTCTTTGATCTTTAAGAGGAGGACCGGCCTTGAGAGAGAGAGAAAGAGAATGAGATAGAATTCTCCAAATGTTTGATCTTCTTTTCCTTAGAGTGCTGGTCGGCTAAGAGTGGGAGAGAGGGAGAGAGTGCAATGAGAATTCCTTTGTCTAATGAAATTCATCCTTGGTGATGTCTCTAGATGTTACCACTTGTAGCTCCCCTCCCCATTCATCTCTTCAATTATTCCATTTGGGGGTTTCATCCTTGAGATGAAACCCTCCAACGGTTTTTGGCTCTTGGCTGCCCTAGATGTAACCTTTTTCAAGTGTGAACCCACTTGTAACTCCCATTTGCTTAATGCCTCCCTTGGGGTTTCATCCTTGAGATGAAACTCCCAAGGTACCCAACGGCTTCCAATGGTGTTTTGGTGTATCCTTTCCTCTCATCATTCATCTCCCATTAACATTGCATGTGAGAGTTTCATATTGAAATGAAACTCCCATAGGCTCCAACGGTCATGTTTGAATTGGCAATCCATAACCGCCACCTTTCATTTACTTGCCCATGTGGGGGTTTCATCCATGAGATGAAACTCCCACAAGCCAACGGTTTGGTCTTGGTCCATGAAACTCTTCCTTTGGTTCTCCATGTGGAGTTTCATGCAAGACATGACACTCCCATGCAATTCCAACGTGTATATGGATTTAAACTTGAAATACACTTCACACCTTATGTAACTCCCAAAACCACCACTTACATTCATTGTTATCTAGGAGTTACATGCATGGAATGACCTCTCCATGCAGCCAACGTTTTTCATTGTCTTACACTTGAAATCAATACACTCCACTCTCGTTCACACACTTCACTCACTTAAAATTAATTTAACTCCCTCAACTCAACCCATTCATTTAATTCAACTCAACAATAAATTCGACTCCACCTTTAAACTCAACTCATCCATTTAATTTGAGTTAACTAAATACTTGTTGGCATTCCCATTTAATTCAGCCTAACCCAATTAATCTTGAGCTCACCCAATGGTCAAACATGTCCACCACGACCCATTGGGTCCCAATTGGGTCCTTTGACCCAATTAACCACCTTGACCCAATTAAATGCATATTACCCATTTACTTTAATTTGACCTTATAATATGTACATTGGGTCTTATTTGAACAATGGGCCCCACAATTTTACTCATCTAGGGTCATATCCTTTTAATTCATAATTTCAATGGCAATTTCGTAAATATTGATATATTGCAAAATCTGAGGTATTACAGGTTGTCATTTCAAATTTATTGTAATATGCAACCTTTCCAGTAAATAAAAAAGGATTTATTGTTGAATCCATTGGGATAAGTTCCTTTCTGCCTTTTCAAAAGACAAAATCTTGTGGCAACTCATGTTTTGTCTACATGGAAATTTATAATTGTGTCTCTACAATGTAACTTCTACCTTCAACTTTTGATACAATTTCCAGGATCCATAGAGGTTCTGATAATCAATGATGATAATGATGCGAAAGTAGTCAACCCAAATATATGGGACAAATGCTTGGATGATGATGAGAGGGTTAATAATCAATGTTTTAACTTAAAGAATGAAATTTTCCCGTACTTTGCTAAAACCTAATTTGGACTGGTGGAGTTAACCATAAGCATATTTCATTATTCTTTAGATGTAAGATCCCTTGAGTTTTGTGCTTCTATATGTTGACTATTTCCCCTAAAGAATGTTTTAGTAGTATATGTTAAGTTAGCATGCTTTATTTTTGTCCTTAGCCTCCAAACTCCAGTACTTATTTGATCAATATTGTTTACAACACATTTCATGTAGATGTTATTGGATCAGCAATTGGATTCATCATTTTCACAGTGCTGCTTTCTTCATGGGCTCTTACATTTGCGATTGGAGGGGAGCGGCTCTTTGGCCCTGTCTGGGGGGAGCTGGTCATGTACAAGGTTGCAGATAGATTTGGTCTGACAGGTTGGAACTGATTGCCTTCTCTCATATTGTTGATCCAACGGTTCCAGCATCTTGTCCGTCTACTTTTTATCAGTTCAGAACTCTCTGCAAACATCTATACATCACATATTGCCATGACAATGCCTGCTGATCCTGGTGAAATCTATTGCTCCTATTACATTACCAGGTTAAAACGTACTGCATCATTTCAACCCCTTTTGATTTGTATTGTAAATTGATTAATGAGTAAAATGCAAGAATGCGTGATGTTCCATCCCTGAAGTGGGAAGTTTGAAAGTTCTTATAATGGTTGGTTCTTGAAGCCATACATGTTCATGATTTAGCCAAGATTTCTGTAGTAACCTTCTTGAAAGACAATTGGGAATTACATTTTATAGAATTTTGTTAAGACCCTTTAATATTTTAAACAATTTGTATTTTGGCCCTTTTCAAAAATTGAAATCTGTAGAGTAGCTCCTTCATAAGATAATTTTTGGTTCTGCCCTTGGCAAAGATGCTCCCTCCCTGCAAGATAATCGACTCCCATTTGTGAAAGAAACACAGCTTTTTGCAATTTCTTGTTTATACAAACAGTAAGTACACAGATGGAAGAATCCTACCCCTTAATTGTTGTGAATAGAAGCTCACTAAATAATGAATGAAAAAATAAACCACAGATCAAAGACACAAGACACAAAGGTTTTACGTGGTTCTCTTTCGGTACGTCTACGGGTTCAAAGCAGATCTTATATGTTCAAAGGCAAAACGAAGAAGAAGAGGCGGTCGTGTCTCTTACAATTTTTGCTCTCTCACAAAAAGAGACACCAATAATGAGAGTCAAAAGTACGTCAAATGTTAAAGATAGTATATAAAAAGGTATTTGTCAAATTCAACTATTAATGTCAATTATAAAGGAATAAATGAAAGATAACATGATAATCATCTTTCTCTCATCATTTAATCATCATCGCTCTTGCTATCATCTAAATATGTAAACTGTAAACTATAAACTATAAATGTGGACCTGATCATATATTCCACCGAATTGACAGAGAAACTAACATGGTTGGACTGCCGTGAATGTTGATTTCAGTATTAGAAACATTTGAAGGTGAGTAGGTTTTCGATGTGATTTATAAGTTATTATAACTCGATGCTATTGGGTGGCTTTGTCTCGGATAGAATATTGAAAGAAGAATACTGAATTGGCTGCCTTGTAAATTGTAATTCCTTATGACCTTGTAAGCCTGAATCTTGAAAACTGATAAAAAATTCATTGACTTAGCCCATACTATCAGGTTCAAGCCAAGTGCTTTTTTTTTTTCAGTGTTATTCAGAAAAGAATTATTGAGATATTGATTGTTAATTTCTTCGAAAAAGCAAATTTCATGGAAAAATTATGTTTGGACTCTATTCATATCATCTGACATATCTTATGAAGTTCAAAAAGTGAGTATAAATTCCATTTTTACTCCATCGCAACCGGCCACTCCTTTTAGAGTTATTCTATGTGTGTGGGTGGGAAGACTTGTATATGTCTCGAAAATTAGTCACGACCGTCCAAGGTCTGGACCAGTTTTAAATTCAAAATTGCAGATTTGGACTTATTCGGACTTATTCGGACTGATGCTTTTGTCGGGTCGGGCTATAGTTGGACTTAGTTTTGTTATCTTTCTCACATCTTATAAAGATAAATTATAAATTAGATAACTCACATATAAACTTTAAGATATTATATAGATAAAAATGGTCATTCATGCTTTCTCATCAAGTGTGCCATAATGTCTCAATATGATAGGGACTGACGTTGCTACGATGGCTAAGGACAATGGAGTCAATTGAGAAATTAGAGATAGTGGCAAGTTCAAATCTGATGTTCTAGTCCATTTGCCAATCAATTTATAAAATTCAAAGATCCAACCAAATGTAAACAAGAAATCAAATGAACAAGAGTATTTTATTAAGATAAAAATAATAAAATTAACCCTAATCATCTTCAAAATAAAATTCAAAAGAGTTGGATTGGTGGTTAGGAATCTAGTTGAAGTGAGAATTCTGACTTCGATTTTCACTTCCAATTCAAAGTGCCACTATTAGAGTATCAGTAGAATTTCTCAAAGTGTATAAGGAGGCTTGTACATATTCCAAAACTTCGGTGTGTATAAAGAGACTTGCACATATCTCTAAGACTTATCGTTTTTGTAAAAAAAAGGGTTCTCCTAAATAAAACATATAGATCTGTGCTCCCAAACCCTTCAGTGCTTCTCTTTCTTGCTCACGCTTTCTATTAGAAGAAATGGGGGAAAAGATCCTCTCTACAATTGGACTATAATTATAGCATCCAACTGGTGCCTTTAGGTCAAACCCTTAAAACCAATTAGGCTAAATGGACCTTACAATTGGCCCAGCCGTCCAGGTACATCCACATACAACAAAATCCAAACTCAATTAGGCTTTCAAAACAAAAGCTTTGAGCACCGGTAGCAGCATTACAATTCTAATTATAAAATTAAAATTCAATAAATCACTACAGTTAGGCCAAATTAGTGATCCCTACTTTCCTTTACTGATTCTTTTTAAAGATAATCGGATCAAATATATTAAAATGAGAAAGAGAGAGTACAGATATAATAGAAGGATCTAAGAGACTTAAACCCAAGCAATTGAAATACATATACAAAATATCCCATATATAATCCTTAAAAAACCACGAGGAACATTCACATGCCATAGTCCCATGAATCACAGATTTACACTCTAAATCCTAAATGGGTGATACTTTTTTTTTTTTTTGAATTTACGTGTGGGAAACCGTATGATACACTCTAAACTTAAACGGGTGATACTTAATTACAAGAAGAATGCTTTAAAGCCTTTTTCTAAAAATTGCTTTAATTGTGGTGCCCAAATAGTCTAAAGTAGTTTAATGATGTTATTTTGAGCTCTAAACCACCATTCTTTAATTATTTTTTGAAAACAAAAGTATTCCTTTTTCAAAACAAATCATTAGAGCTTGGATCAATTTCAAGGGAGCCCATGATAATGAATGAAAACTTCCATTTGATGGTTGAACAAAATGCTAACTAAAATTACATTTTATGTAATATTTGCCATTCTTAATCTATCATTGTCGATTCAAGACTTTCAAGTTAATGGTCTGTACCTAAATCTTGATATATTACCTTTCCTAATTTCCCTTTTTGCATATTCTCAGTGATTTTCTCTTTTTGATGTGATTTTTCCAATGCAATGATATGAAGTAATGGTTACTTTTACTGTATTGGCAGCAAACTATTGAAAATCTATCACTCATGTTATCATTCCAAACTTCACTCACATGACACAAAGATCTCATGCAGAAAATTCTTATTACATGACTTTGCTGTATATATACTTAAAAGGTAAGTAATTCCTTCTTTTTTAACATGGGTATCCTCAACCATATATTAGAGGTGAGACTAATCTCACGATCATATGTAAGCCTTTTAATCGACACGCTAGTTAAGTTGATGGAGAGTGGATTGGATGGGTTGAACGTGAATCGAATTCAAAACCTTATTTCATAAGGTGGGCATTTTGGCCATCAGACCAACTCGCTCGGGTTAAAGATAAGTAATTCTGACAATATTCAATGAGAATTTATTTGGGCACCGGTACTTATATAAAAATTGGGCACTAAGTTAATTTTGCACTTCATTTATGCTATAAACTTACAATATTTCTATCTTGTCCATTTAACTTTTTAACTTATTGTAATAAAATAAAGATAGAATAGACTTGATATCCAGTTTTAATAAAAATATCATTGCCCATATCAATTCCCTACAAATTAGAAACTTTCTCTATTTAGAATGGTAATTTTTGGAAACTTAATGAATAATCTAATGTCCTTTTATGATCAGTTTCCATGTCAAAACAGCTTATTAAAAGTTTCAAATCATAGTTCTCATGTAGAAATTATAATGGTGGTGGTGATGATGATATGCTGACAGTGATGGTGAAGGAGAAAATACAAATGGAGCAGACATATGGAGATGGTGACGGGGATCAACTTGATTACTTGTGGTATTAAATCTCAATCAGTAAAGAATTAAACTTTCATGACTTCTTTTTCATTTTGCATTTTGACTGGCCACCTGAATGCAAGCAAAGAAAGAGAGACGCGCCACCCTTTACTTCTCCTCCCACACGGCATCTTGGTCATGAACAATAAGAACTACAGCCTTTTTTTCATTTTTTTTTATTTTATTGCTTGAAAAAAAAAAAAAAAAAAGCTAGTAAGTAATGGCAGCATAAAAAATAACCTTTTACTATTACTATTACTATAACTATTATTATTTTGGATGCAATGAATTGATGGTACCTATTTACCCATGGTATCGTGTGCTACGGTTAGGGTTTTTGAGTTCGGCTGATATATAGTGTATCACTAGAATTGTGCTAGATTTTTCACGGTCGATATATATCGGTCATAATGCATCAATGTGTTCCAACTACATGACGGGCAGATACAAACTGAGGTGTATAGGGCCTATAGCAGTTGATATGTATTGGTTTGGGGATACGAGCCTAATGACTGTCCGTATCAGAGAACTGATTTTTTATCCTTGGCTACGCATATTAATATAGTGCTAGGACTACTCCTGTGATTTCACAAGTATATAATATTTTGAGGTAAGAATTTTTTTTTTTGCAAGACTCACTTTAGATTGTGAAGATGAGTTAGTAAAAAAGGTGTGTGTTTAAGAGAAGGTTTAAAAAGAAAATAAACTTCATTCGATCGGATGATAATCATATGATCAAATCAACTTAATAATGAATGAAACTGATAATGTTGTGGTAGTTGGTGTAAGAAAGTGAGAAAGTTGATCGATAAATTCACAATAAATCAATTCTCGATAATAATTTTGGCGCGACTTACAGACACTCGAAAAATTCTGTCTCTACACACCCGATTCTGCATTCGGGTGGCAAATTACCACGATACCCCCGCGTTTTTACTCGTTCGAATTGCCAATTCATTTCGGCATTCATTCGAATGAATAGATTCATACCCCCGCGTTTTTTACTCATTTTAACGAACTGCCAGTTCATTTCGGCATTCATTCGAATGAATACATTCATACCCCGGGTTTTTTACTCATTCGAACCAACTGCCAGTTCATTTCGGCATTCCTTCAAATGAATAATTTATTCAAACGAATGCCGAAGTGTAAATTTAGTTCATTCGAACGAATGGGCAGAACTTATTCATTCGTTCGAATGAACGGGTTGATTCATTCGAACAAATGTATCAGAGATCAATGGAAAATAACAGTCCTTCACTCGAATGTCATTTGTTCGAATGAATGAGTTGATTCATTCGAACAAATGTATCAGAGAGCAATTGAAAATGACAGTCCATCTATCGAATGTCATTCGTTCGAATGAATCAACCCATTCATTCTAACGAATAACATATATGCCCACTAGTTCGAATGAACAGCGGCTGTTCATTCGAACTAATAAACATATATACGTTCATTCGTTCGAATAAACGGTTGATTCATTCGAACGAATAAAAGCGTATATAAGTGATCCTACACGAAATTTCACTCGTTTCATTCCATTCAAAACCCTAAACCGTCGTTTCCCTCCCCTCTCCCTTCGCCCTTGAACCTCTTTCTCAATCCTTTCTCCTTTAAACCCCATTTTCAACTACATTTTCAATCCCAAACCCTTAAACCCCATTTCAATCTTAAAACCCTTAAACCCTATTTTGAACGACCATTTTCAAAGACTTCTCCCTAAAATCCCATTTTCAACAATTTTTTCAATGTCAAACCCTTGAACCCCATTTCAATCCCAAACCCTTAAACCCCATTTTGAACCACCATTTTCAAAGACTTTTCCCTAAAGCCCCATTTTCAACCATATTTTCAATCCCAAACCCTTGAACCCCTTTTCAATTCGAAACCCTTAAACCCCATTTTGAACCACCATTTTCAAAGACTTCTTCCTAAAACCCCATTTTGAACCATCATTTTAAAGACTTCTCCCTAAAGCCCTATTTTCAACCCCATTTTCAATCCCAAACCCTTGAAACCCTTTTCAATCTCAAACCCTTAAACCCCATTTTGAACTACCATTTTCAAAGACTTTTCCCTAAAACTCCATTTTCAATCCCAAACCCTTGAACACTTTTTCAATCCCATGCCCTTAAACCCCATTTTAAACCACATTTTTCAAAGACTTCTCTCTAAAACCCCATTTTCAACCCCAAACCCTAAAACATTTCTTTTCAATCCATTCTCTCTTAAACCTTTCTTTAAACTTACTCTCTCAATCTCTTATCTCGGTTCGAAGTTGTCTCTCTCAAGCTAATGTCTGAATCTCTTATCTCGAAATGGAGATAACTCTCTCTTATCTCATTTTTTCTAGAAATCATTATTAGTAGTGTTTTAGTGGTAGTTTTTAATCCTCAAGTAGCATGAAATTTGTTGAGAGATGTTTTGAATGTCGTGAGGACCTTATAAATCATGTTAAGAATATCGCTCTTAAACAAGAATTTGTATCTACCATAAAGAGATCATGTAATAAGGAAAAGAAATTAGTCATTCGTTGCGATAGAGGAGATAAATAACGCAGCACGATTAGCTTGGAAGATGATGAGAGAAGAAGGAAAGCATACTCCCGCCAATACAATTGTCCTTTTGAAGTGAAAGGAAAACAGATTGTTGATGGGTCATGGAAGTTGACCGTAAAGAATTTGGAGCACAATCATGATATATCGAATGTATTACTAGGTCATCTAAGTATAATATGTTTTTTAGATGCTGAGAAAAGAATGACCATTGAAATGAGGAGTTGCAATATATTATTACGGCAAATTTTGATGACCCTTAAAAATCAAAATCCAGATATTGAAATATCAGCGGCTGATTTACACAACTTTTGTTTTGCGCTTCGGAAAGAGCAACTAAGGGATCAAACTATAATTGAAGCTCTGATTGTAGATTTTCAGGAATTTGGTTACCAATATTTTCTTGACCATGACAGTGATGGTCATCTGTCCCATCTATTTTTTACACATCCAAAGTCAATTTTACTTGCCAAGAGCTACCATAATATCTTTCTAATGGATTGTACGTACAAAACCAACAAATATCATATGTCATTATTTCATATTATTGATGTAACAAGTTTCTATAAGAACTTCTGCTCATGCTTTGCATTTATAAAAAATGAGAAATTTGAAGATTATGCATGGGCATTACAGATGTTTAAAAAGGTTTTAGGAGTGCAGCATGATCGACAAGTTCTTTTGACTGATAGGGAATTGGCGTTAAAGAATGCCATTGATTTGGAGTTCTCTAATGCTATACATATTTTGTGTTCTTAGCACATCAAAAAGAATATTGTTGCTCGTTTTAAACCTTTGTTTAATAAAATCAAAAACTGAAATGCATTTTTTTGGGAATGAAATGACCTGATTGAGTCCCCAATCGAAGAAGCATTCAATACAGCGTTTGAGGCATTCAAACAAAGTTTCAAAAATGATTCGCAGACAGTGAACTACTTAACAAGGACATGGATCCCACATAAAAAACAATTCGTCAAGGCATGGATCGACTGGTATTTACATTTTAAAAATCGAGCTACTTCAAGGGTTGAGGGTGCACATTCTGTTTTGAAAAATTAGATAGCTACATCTACTCGTGACATAAATATTGTCCGAAGAAAGATAGCCCATGTCATTGAAAATCAATTTAAAGAGTTCAAGATTCAACTTGAGGATGAAAAGAGTCAGTTTTATCATACTGTGTCTATTCCTTTTTTTGATAAATTGAACGTCAAAGTTTCTCATTTCGCAATAAATGACGTTTACAACCAATATGCTATGCTTATGAACAGATCATTTTCACCCATTTGTACGGAAGAATTTGCAGCTTCAATGGGCCTACCGTGTGTGTTTAAAATTCAATTGATGGACAATTTACATTTGGATGATATACACCAACAATAGAGAATCAACTTGATCTCATTGAACAACTTGAATATTGAAAGGAAGAGGCGATGTATTAGATGTACATTTTGAAGGTATTAAGAACAAATATGGACATTTGTCTTCGTATGATCAAGGGTGCTCTTAAATCATCTTTAAAATCTTGTCATCCATGATAAGCCAGTCAGTTACCATGTTATGCAATATTGTAGAGGACGTCATCCAGGTTAAAGGAATTCATCACAGGGCCAAACATCTATACGTTGAGATCCTTCTGCATTTGAGATTGTAGAGAATCAAATAAATGGAAGAAGATGCAAGGTTTGCAAAAATACTGGTTATAATTCTAGAACCTGTCCGAATAGAATTACTATACAGGCATCTACGAGTGTAGATTTAAATGCTGCTCCTAATGTAGATGATTTTCATGGATCATAAACATCGAGTTTGAGTCAACTTGACAAAGTAAGTGCATATTCATATATTTTCTACAGTCATAATAAGGTAATAAAGACAAACAACTCAATGTTTTTTCCACAGGATAGTGGATCTTACAACTTTGTTGACGTTTCAACATATAATTCTACAGATATGATCGAAGTAAGTTCATTCCTTAATTGATATAAATATGAATTGACCAATCGACATATAACTCTTCCATATGTTCTAATGTGATTTTTTTTTTAAATGTTATGCAGTAGTCTGATGATCTTAGAGATAATGACGATTTCATGCAATGGTGGAATCAATGAAATGAAGATAAGAGTGGAAATGTATTGATTTCAGTAGAAAATGTATTGATTTCAGTAGAAAATATATTGATTTCAGTACATAAATGTACTTTGTTTTTTATTTTTGATGAAAATATATCCATCTGAAGTCAATGACTCTCTTGTATGTTGTTTCTACTATTTAAGTTAACAATGCTCTTATAAGTTTGAATGTGATAATGGAAAGTATGAAAATTAAATGAATGAGACCATATTATGTTTTCAAGGCTATAAAATATTAAATTTACAACATTTGTTCAAAATAATATTTTTAAAGTAAGAACCCAATTCACAATGAAAATCTTATAAATAATAGAAAATGTTCATTCAAAATATGAAATTTACAATATCTCTTTTACATGTCAATATAAAAAAATCAAAATACATCAAATAGAAGAGCTATCTGGAGCAGATGTAGAAGGCGCAGCAACCACGTAAGCAGGAGGTACAACAGGTGCATCAACTGGTGCTACAGTCGGAGGAGTGGAGGCAGGTGCAAAAGCAGGTGCATCTAGTGGTGTAACAGTCCGAGCAGTGGAGGCAGGTGCAAACTGAGGTGGCTTGAATGGAATAAGTGTGGTCGAAAGATAACGGGGGGGCGAGAAGCTGCTGCAACTAGAGTCAGAACAGAACGGGGGCCAATAGCAGCTGCCAATCCAGTCGGCCGAGAGAGGGGGCCTGAAGCTGCTGCCATTCCAGTCGGCCGAGCAAGGGGGCCTGAACAGGGGTGCCAGATGCTGCTCCAAATCGACTACAACGAGCAGGGGTGCCAGATGTTGGTCCTGAAGCTGACTGTACCAGACCAAATGGACGAATAGGGGGAAAAAGTGCTCCTGCAAATTCTGGAGATACCCTTGCTCTGAAACTACCATCTGTTTCTGCTCCTAATACTGCTCTAATCCCCCTCTCTTGTGTAAAAGCACTGCCAACCTCAAAGTATCTAAAATTTGATTCTGCATAACTTCCAATATTTTAGTAAGCTGATCATATCTCTAAATCATCTTCTCCTCCAGAGTAGAAATGCTATAAAAAATCTGCTCGCATCAACTGGTGCAACAGTCAGAGGAGTCCCTGCCTGGCGTGCCTCATGCGCATCAGATGGCTCAGGTGGCTCAAGTGCCTCACACGCCTGAGATGGCTCAAGTGGACTATGAACCTGAACTTGAGGTGCCTCGATAACTTTGGGGAGCCATTTATTACTAACTATGTCGAAGTAGAATCCCATCTTCTTCAAGGTTGAATGATTAAAATAATCATATCGGTCTATACATACTTTATCAGAGGGGGAAGAGGGATTCCGCGTTCTTCAAAGAATTGAGAAAGAATAAAAACCGTATGGAAGACTACATCTTCGGGTCTTACAGCAGGCGCGTATATAATTGATGATGATATGGGAGAGGGAGATTTGTTTCCCATTCATGATGCACCAAATAAGAAAGACATCGAACCATATCATACTAGTATGGGCTTTTGTAGGAAAAAGACAGTTGACAATTATCTGATGGATGATTCGTATTTCTAATATTAGGTTATTCAGAGGGGGCCTTTTTTTCTGTAATATCTGTCCTCCTATACATTTCGTTGAGTGTTACCAAAACATCGAACCCCTCAACATCAGTAGGTCATGTACTTGTCTCATACTTTCTAATGGCATCTTTAGCGAAATTATATAAGTGGTCCAACCTTTTCCTTGAAAGAACAATTTTATGGCCTCGGACAGATGTAATGTACTCATCATCAATTCTTTCTACATTGGCATAAAATTATTTAATTAAACTAGGATACATATCCTGTTTTAGAATAAAAAAAGACCCCAACTCATTTCTTCAAAATAAGATTGAATTTTCAATCCAAATGGTGTGAAAAATGAAAGGTCGACGTTTTTACCAAATATATATGACTGTGTGGAGAAATCATCTTTGTATAAGGTCGCGGCTTCTGAAGATATGAAATAGTTGGGGTCGAATGCCGTCTCCTTCTTTTGTTTCTTCCCTCCCCTTGTTGCGGTTGATTTCCTTTTCGAAAATGAAGATGCTATTTAAACCAACTATTTTTGGAAGAGAAGAAGAAAGAGGGATAGGGAAAACTTCGAATGGAAAGGGGGTGGCGAGTGTGGTTCGGAGGAATGGGAGTGATTGGTTCGGAGGAATGGGAGTGATTGATTCGAATGAATAGGGGTGATTGGTTTGAATGAATGGAGAGAGGTTCGAATGAATAGGGAGAGGTTCGAATGAATGAGGAGAAGGGGATTACCAAACGATTGGGAGAGGGAGAGGGAGAGGAAGAGAGAGTTGCGAATGAGGGAGAGAAGATCTGAGAATGAGAGAGAGAAGATCTAAGAATGAGGGAGCCGGAGCCGGAGAGGGAGAGGGAGAGCTTCGGTTTAGGGTTTGAGAGAAAGGGACAACGAGGAATGAGGGAGAGGGTTAGGGTTTAGAGAATCGATCGATCGATTGAATGAATGAGTGTTTATATATAAGTTCTCATTCGTTCGAATGAATTAACAGCATTCATTCGAATGAATGCACGTATATATGTCATTCGTTCAAATGAATGGGTTGATTTATTCGAACGAATGACATTCGAGAGATGGACTGTCCATTTTCCTATTGCTCTCTGATATATGTCATTCGTTCGAATGAATAGGTTGATTCATTCGAACGAATGACATTCGAGTGAAGGACTGTCATTTTCCATTGCTCTCTGATACATTCAGTTCGAATGAACCAACGAATGAACTAAATTTACACTTCGGCATTCGTTCGAATGAATTGTTCATTCGAAGTAATGCCAAAATGAACTTGCAGTTGGTTCGAATGAGTAAAAAACGCAGGGGTATGAATGTATTCATTCGAACGAATGCCGAAATGAACTGGCAATTCGTTCGAATGAGTAAAAAACTGCGGGAGTATGAATGTATTCATTTGAACGCATGCCGAAATGAACTGGTCATTCGTTCGAACGAGTAAAAACGCGAGGGTATCAGTGGTAATTTGCCACCCTGAATGCGGAATCGGGTGTGTAGAGGTAGAAAATCCGAGTGGCTTGTAAGTCGCTGCCTAATTTTCCTCCTACAATACTTATTTAGAGAAATTATTTGAACAAAAGTGTAGAATAGACTTCAGTTAGCCAAATAAGGCAAGACCTTTTCATTTTACATGATTGTTTATAATTCAAACACACATCATTCTACTTAAGATTGTTTGAAGTTCAGATATGTGGGTGTTTAGACAATTTTGGAAAGTAGTACTGAACAACAATCTCAAAGTCACCCTTTATTCCCACTTTCCTAATCAAATAAAACTGGCTGGGATAGGAACTAAAGCAGTCTATACTCTCACTTTCATAATCTGAGATCAAATGTGAATAGTAATTTAAATAAACGAAGTCTCTAGAGAACGGATAAAATTTCACTTACATTCAATTATCTTAGACATGTAAAATAGAAATTATGATAATCTTCACCGATCAATAAATTGCATTGAAAATTGTGATTATCTATCAAAATTAAATGAATTTAGTGTCTATCTTACAAGGTCTATCCAATGGCAAATTGAACTCAAATTATGTCCAAAGTTTATAAACTACCAATACATTTGAGTACCTTTTGAATGGATGAAAAACTTTAATGGTGGGCAACCACAAATACGCCTGTTATTCAATTTGCTACACAACTTTAGGACACTTAGATACTTGTACATTGAATGTGGCTTATGAAGGAAAAACTATAATAAATTTGAGTATAGTCAACATCATATTTCATATCACCAAAACAATTTTAAAAATTATCTTAAAGAAGTGTTAAGCACCCATGTGATTTAAATATCAGGGACATCTACCATTAGTGTGAAAAATGAAAAGTAATAATTTTCTGTGCAACACTTATGTGAACCAATTATCATCATAATCATCATCATCAACCAGTAATCTCATTTATCTAGGATTGATTTTATGAGTTTTTCTTCTCCAAATAACTCTATTACAAACTATACCATCAGTCATATTTCACAGTCTAACATGTCCTTTTTTACCCCTTCCTTAATATTTTTGAAAGTTGGCCTCTTCTCTTAGTGTCTTCTCTTTGCTCTACGTACTGAACAGGTGAACCAATGCTAACATCAATTATGGATCATCTTTGGTCATTTGTCTCATTCTTTTGAGCGAGGGTCCTCTAGGCAACAAATTTTCTATCATTTTTAATAAGACAAATAGCATTTTGTTGATAACATTTGAAAGTCCTTTTAAATTTGCAACATACTTAAAGTTAATTCTTCTCAAGTATCCAGTATTATGATTCCTAATTATAATGAATAGTCATATTTAAAATTACACACTTATCAACTAAATATCCATCATTGATGTTGGGACAAATAGATATAAATTGTGGGTGAGATAACTATTAAAAATTTGCGACTTCGTGCACCAACAAATATTTCATTCGTGGGTTGACTTGTAAAAATATGCAACTTCAAAAGTTAGTCTTTTGAGATGAAAGCACAGTATAGAGAGTATTGAAGTTGAGAAGATGTAGAATTTGAAAGAGAAGGCTCAGGTGCAATAAGCAAACACGCAATGTTGAGGAGCTCTGAAGTATGTAGATACATACGCTTTCGTTATATCGTGTAAAACCAACAAAAGTGACCTCTCATCTGTAACAATAGCCAATTGTCTAAAACGGACCACTCTCCTTTCTCCTTCTCCTTCTCTCTTCCAATGAAATTGCCTTCTCCGCTGCAAATTTCATACAGATATGAATGATGGAAGAAAAAGCAACAGGTGCCCATGACATGAAGACTTTCCCTAGAGGACACTGGCGCCCTGACGAAGATGAGAGACTCCGGCAACTCGTCCAACAGTTCGGCCCCCATAACTGGAATTCCATCGCTGAAAAACTCCATGGAAGATCAGGTGATAGATACAACTGTATCACATCTCTCTCTCTCCCATGATATTCTTGAATTATAGGACTTGGGTTATTGTTGATTATTGGTTCGATTTGTGACTCGGTCTTATTTGGATCGATTAGGCGCAGCCCAACTTGTATTTTCTTTTGCGTATGAAAAAATTATAAGTAGTCAGAGATGGTGAGAGAGAATAGTGTGAGCCTGAAATTGTATTCCCTCTTGGTATTAGGTGAAAATTTCCGTGTTGTCAGTGGAAGTAGACCTTTGGCCGAACAACAGTAAACTATGTCTTCTATCTTATGTGGATGTTTGATTTCTTGCATTGATTTTGTGACTTTTGTATAACAGTTATTTCCTATTATCATGTCATCTTCAGGAAAGAGTTGCAGATTGAGGTGGTTCAACCAACTTGACCCTAGAATCAATAGAAAGCCGTTCACGGAGGAAGAAGAAGCGAGGCTCGTGGCCGCTCATCGTGTGTATGGAAACAAATGGGCTCTAATATCTCGGCTTTTCCCCGGTAGAACCGATAACGCAGTGAAGAACCATTGGCATGTGATAATGGCGAGGCGACAGAGAGGGCAGTTTAAGTACTTGAGCAACACAAGTTGCCAGCAGCATATTCTTAGTAACATGGCCAAAGCTAGTGTTAATTTCATTTTTGCTAAATCCTCAGGTGATGAAGAGATCAACTCCAATCACTTCCTTCTCAATTCTAGTAGGAATCTTAATTGCCAATATCAATCCTTAGATGGGCTTCTTCCCATCCTAAACTCAACCCGGTCATCATCCTCAACTGCATCGCCGTCGTCGCCACCATCGCCGTATATTGTAGGTGAAACAACAAGGGACTACTTGAGTGGAAGTGCTAAATATTGCACTCAAGAGGGCGCTAATAATTCCGGCCAGTCGCATTCGAATTCAATACAAGGGGAGTCCATTTGTAATAAGTCTGTCTCTAAAACAGCTCGATGCTCTGCTAATGATTCACTGACTGATAACAAGGTAGTGAAATTTGAGGAGGAATTGAGCCCTTCAGTAAAGACTCGAACAAGTAACCAGCAAGAATATGGAGATGAGTCACAGAAACATGTTCACTTCATAGATTTTCTTGGTGTGGGCATATCCGGATTAGAAGAGAGAGAGAGAGAATGATTTCTAAATCTTTATCTCTTGTTACTAGTCGGCATGTATACAGAGATTCTGACATTTCACTTCCCTGTTGATCATGTATCAAGTAGATTATCATAGTCTTAAGGCATTCAATGTATGTAAATGATAGCTGAGGTAGTAGCTTAATTATCTCTTGTTTTGGCCTTAATGGGTTGATGAGAGTGTTGGAAATAGAAATACACAAATAATAAATAAAAAAATAAACCACATATCAAACACACGTAAAAACACAAAGATTTTAAGTGGTTCTCTTTCAGTGTATCAACGAATTCAAACCAGATCCATTAGGTAAAAAAATGAAGAAGAGACAATCGACTCTTAGTACAATTTTCGCTCATCTATTATCTCTCACGAAAAGAGACATTATATACTGTCTTTATTAGGGTTTACACACAGTGCAATATAAAATTACATAATTGCTCACGACCGGACAGATGATGAGAAATGCAACTTTGCATTTCATAGCATGATTCTAAATTTTTTTTATTGATTAGTAAGAATTCATTCAAAAGAATAGAGTCAGCCCATATGATAAACCCTTAGTCCAGGCCATGCAAGGATAGCCTTCGAAGAAGTAATGGTAACACTGAAGCCTTGATGAAGTTAGCATGAAATGTGTTCTTTCTAAATTCAAAGTGAAATTTAACAGTACTTTTTCTTCATTTAAAGGCTTTAATTAAAAGTTTACATCAATTTTTATAAATTATTATTTTTTGATTGAGTAGAAATTATTGATTGAGAGAAGTGGTTCATAAAAATTTATGTGAATTTTCAATTTTATTTTTTAAACTCTATTAATAATTCAATCTAAGAATTATTCATGAAACTTCACACCTATTGTGAACGGTTTACAGCAGGTAATTTCCCATGGAATGAGTCCAAATGTTAGGTTAGATGGTACCAATTGAAAAAGAGAGAAAAAAAATATTGACAATACATCTTGAATTAAAATATTATATTGGTTCTTGAAAATAACCGAAGTTAGATGTCATGTGCTTGTCACACTGTCACTTACATATTAAACTATATTAGTATATTGTATGCTTCAAATAAATCAGCTTTCTCTGTTTTTCCATTTATCCTTGCTTATCATATTTATGGTTTTTAATTTTTCTAAATTATTTTCTCCTTTTATTTTTCTGAATAGGAACCTTTTTTTTATAAGTTTTTCATTTTTATATTTTAATTCTTTTAGCATATAAGTATATGTACACATTTAACTTATTAAAATAATATTAGTCTAATGAAATCAGTCGAGTTTTGACTTTTAAACTCAGTCAAAACAGAGTTGAGTCTTTGAGTTAGACTCAATCTTATGAACATTGAGTAAAGTCAAAGTCTTTGAGCTTCCGGACACTAATATAGTGAAAAGAAACTATCATATCAATCAAAATGTCTATAATTAACCAATCTTTGCGTGCTTTGATGGTATTAAAAAAGAAAATAAAAGAATAAATGCCAATAATTAAATAGTATAAAAAAAATTAAGAACTTAATATGATGGTGGTGGTGATAATGCCAGCAAATGTGATAAAAAAAAAAAAATTAAATCCATATTATATTGACGATACGCGAGTGTATAAGTGCAAAGAATATTTTAGTAAATAATAAAAATGTATCCTATATGTGATATATCGATGATATGTCGGCAATCACCTCTTTCAGCTATATTTCAGTTCAATATCAATAATACATGATCGAATCAAACCGTACATAATAATCAAAATATATCAAATAATTCAAAAACAATACATAATGGGATATATCTAATATGACTTTTTAATTTGGTTAGTAGCATGTTTCTCCATTCAAACAACATTATTAAGAATAATAATTAGTTTTCAAGTCAAATCGGTATCAATTGATGTAACGTGTTATTTGTGTCACTTCATTGAGAAATTGATACCAAGTTTTATGTGCTTGAGGTCATTATCATCCAACCCATAACAAAAATTTGGTAGAGAGAAATCATTTTTCATAAGCAACCCTAAATAAAATCCTTAATAATGAGTTGTAAAGTCGTTGAATTAATGTGACTCACAGTTTTATAAAAATTCAAATTTTTTAAGTCTGATGGAGATCTTGTGTTCAATATACAATTATATTCCGATGTGTGCGGATAGAGGGATTTTCACATACCTCGGAGGACTAGTCGGGAGCGATCTCTGGACACCTCCAGACCTCCAAAAAAAAAAAATATACAATTATATTTTGTTAATTATAAAGATGTGTTTTTCTCAATAATTAATTACTTTAAAAGATTTAATAAGTAATCAAATTCATCATCATTGACCGTTGTTGCAGTCAGGGGTCAAAAATTCGGCCGATACTGTGCGTATCGGCCGAATTATATGGGTTTTTTTACGACCGATTTATATCGGTCTATACGTATAGTATCGGTCGTACAAAAAAAATTCGGCCGATATGACCGAATTTTTGACCGATAATTCGGTCATAATATTGGCCGAATTTTAATAATTCGGTTGTTTGTTTTTTTTTTTAAAAAAAGCTTTTGTTTTTAGAAATATCGGACTAGAAAGAATAGAAAGAGAAAAATAAAATATGGAGAAAAGATTGAAGAAAAAAATCGCTACAGCTTACCTTTCTCTTCTTTTTCTTCTTCGTTGATCGAAAAAATACAGAGAGCGGCGAATTGAGATTATTGAGAAAAAATAAAGAAAAAATGTTAAGATCGATTTTTTTTTTCTTTCCACATATTATTGAGATTGTTGACGAATTGAAAATGGCAATAAATAAATTTTAATTATAAAAATTATAAAAATTAAATAATAAATCATAGTTGATGGAGGGATCGACTGTCGAATTAACCTTGAATTGGGAACAGTGGACACCAAATTTTGGTAACGAATGGATCAATGACTGTGATCCATATTCCATCAATTCAACATTTAAATATTTAGAAAAAACCCCAAATTATCTGGTGGCTTCCACTCTTCGTTCTCTGTCATTCATTCTCTGTCCTTCTTCAACCCTTAAACCCTAACCCTCCCGTACAACTAAGTTACAGTATACCTTCTCTCGAATTTCATTTTACCTCCTCCTCCTTTTCATATTTCCTGAAGCCATCCTCTCTCTCTCTCTCTCTCTCTCTCTCTCTCTCTCTCGTTCTCACAAAAGTCATTTTATTCTTTGGCAATGCAATGAACTCAACTTCTATAGTGAGATTCTCTCTGGGTTTGTTTATTTCAAATTGGTTTTGATGGTTTTGCTTTTAGTTTAACTTTCCATTAGCCTTTTTTTTTTTCATCAGTGATTTTGATGTTGTTATTTGTATTTGGCAGGGACTTGAAGCAGAACACATAAGGCGATTCTTTCGTTCTGGTTGTATGTGAGCTGCTATTTGCACAAGGTTTTTAACTCTAATGCTTGTGGTTTTAAGTTTTTTGATGAATGAAAAGAAATAGGTTCTTATGTTCGTGTTTTTGTGGTTTTTTTTTTAAACGTCTCAAGACTGAATCACTTTGTCTGTGTTTATGGTTTTAAATTGAGGCCTTAAACAGGATTGGTTCTTCCCATACCCCCTTCATTTCTTTCTGGGGTCTGGATTTTCAGAGAAATTACTTTAAATGACAGTGTTCATTCTTGGTGTTATTTGCACAATCTAAGATGGAGTTTCTCTATGGTGAAATAATCGTGATTAATAAGAATGTCATCTGGACTCTCTCTGCTGAACTTGTCAGTATGCTATTGCATAAATGAATATCCCAAAATAGAGTCGATAAATATTTGCTTTCAAAACTAATACAATCCTGAACAGATGAAAATGTTTGTAATGGTCTTGTTGCAAGTACAAAACCTAATGTCATTTTGTGAAAAATCAATTAAATAGTAAATTCTTTACAGATTAGTCTTTCCTCACTGTCCATTCTTTCAATCCTATCTTTTAGCAAGTGACTACTGCTCCAGGCCATTCGGAAATTGAACCCACTTTTTAATATATATATATATATATATATTTTTTTTTTTTTTTACTTTGGAAGATTTTGTTTAAGCTTTGACAAGAGCATGTATGGCAACCTTTTGTGCTTTCTACATAACCTTAAAGGTTGTAGATTCAAGTCATTATCATCAAAGCCATAATCCCATCTATTTGGGGTCGGCTTTTCAAGTTCTATTTCTCTAGTTGGCCCAATCACTCCACACAATCTATTATGTCTTTCTTCATCCCTTCCCTTCACTTTTCATTGGTCTACCCCTCCTTGTACCTATAATTTGTAACCTCTCAACTCTATTTATTGTGTTTGTTTCTGGTCTTCCAGTAACATGCCCAAATCACCGAGTTTCTCTAAATTTATCATCTGTTGGGGCAATTTTTAAACTATCCCTCATATTATAACTTTTAACTCTATCTTTTAGCATCAATTCACTCATCCAACATAGCATACATATCTCTGTCATCTTAGCTTTGTTTATTTGTCTTTTTTCCATTGCTCAACACTCTGCTTCCATAAAATATTGCTTGTCTCATTATTGTTTTATAAAATCACTCTTAAGCCTTGCAGATTCGAGTCATGTTACCATTAAAAGATACATTTAAAAATTTATTATTATATGCATTTCATCTATTGGAAATCCCTATTAATTTTTATACTTTTCTTTGGATTTTATGCTAACAATAATCATTTTGTTCTATGGAATTTATTCTGCTTGCAAGATAATAAGATATCTCTTCTTTTGTTGTTTCGATCAGAATTTTGATTATATTTTGGGAAAAAAAATTCGTTAAACTTCTGTGGAATGCCAAATGGCTCATATATATGAAGAATTAGTGGTCATTTTTCACTGCATTTAAGCTTGCTAGTTTTTGGCTTCTATTTGTTGGTATGCCTCTTTTTATTTCTTTCCTTCTTTTTATTTTTCTGTTTGAGAGAGGGAGGGTTACTTATCTAATATGATTCTTCATTTTCTCAATATTGTTTTCGTCAGGGGTGGATACCATCACACATTAGTAGTCTGAATACTGAAGGACAAAACAGCTGATGGAGATAAAGGATAACATCGATGACATTCCAGTGCAAGATTCACCAAACGACGAATTCTCTGCTGCAGATCTCAGCTGGACCAAGTTTGGAAATGCTGAGCATCATCTTGATGAAGTGGCCCTTATTCCTTATGATCGAGTTGATGCATTTATAATAGGAGAGTGTTCTAATGTAGAATGCCCCACAAGGTTTCACATTGAGAGAGGAAGGAAAAGAGAAAAAGGTAGCTTGAAGGACTACAAAAGTGATGAATATCTCGAATATAGGATGTGAGTCTCCATTTTACTTTATCAACTTTTAAGTTCTTTTCCTTCATGAACCTTAAGGTTGCAAGTTCAATTTACTTTTGCCAAGAAAAAAAAACTACTTGACATTTTATTTATAGCCTTTATTTGTTATCATTTTGCCATTTTTTTGGATGTATTTGTACATTTTGACCTTATTAAATTTATTTTGATTTGCAGGTATTGGTGCTCATTTGGTCCCGAGAATTATGGAGAAGGTGGGGGCATTTTACCTAGTCGGAAATATAGACTCAATACAAGAAATCGTGCTGCTAGACCGCAATCTATGCGGGGCTGTACCTGTCATTTTGTGGTGAAACGCCTTTATGCACGTCCATCAGTTGCACTCATCATATATAATGTCAGACGCCACATCAACAAGTCTGGTTTCGTATGCCATGGACCACTTGACCGAGATGCTATTGGTCCAGGTGCTAAGAAAATCCCATACATTTGTAATGAGATTCAACAGCAAACTATGTCTTTGATATATCTGGGCATGCCAGAGGAGAATGTGTTGCAGAAACACATTGAGGGGGTTCAACGATACTGTGGTTCAAATGCTAATGTCAATAGTCTTGCATCTGAATATGTCCAAAAACTTGGAATGATTATTAAAAGGTCTACACATGAATTGGATCTGGACGATCAAGCCAGCGTTCGCATGTGGGTTGAACGCAATAAGAAGTCCGTATTCTTCTATCAGGACACTTCAGATACAGATGCTTTCATTTTAGGAATTCAAACAGAATGGCAGTTGCAGCAGATGATACGCTTTGGCCATCACAGTCTTGTAGCTGCTGACTCAACATTTGGCATAAAGAAGCTTAAGGTATGTAATCTATGTCAACAAACCCATTTATACTATCCTGTATTCTGTGTACATGATTCTTATATTCCCTATGTTTGTAACCAGTATCCTCTGTACACACTTCTTGTGTTTGACTCAAGACAACATGCACTCCCTGTTGCATGGGTCATCACCCGTAGCTTTGCTAAGCAAGATGTGTGTAAATGGATGAAAGCTCTTGCTGATAGAATTCATTTAGTTGATTCCACTTGGAGGATTGGTGGGTTTCTAATAGACGATGCAGCTATGGAGGTGGATCCAATCAGGTAAGGTCCTATTCTCTGAGCTCCATTTCTCTTTTGAACTTATGAATGCAAGACTGAAACACTATCACAGAGAGTTCCCACTGAGCATGATTTGGAGCAATGTTGTGAAAGACGTTATAATGGTAATTGTGACTACAGTACACTATCTGACAAATATTGGCTGAGAAATAGCCTGCTAAGGTTTTTGTTTGTATGTTGATGAATGAAGTTACTTTTCAAAAAAAAAAAAAAAAATTAGCCTCATTAAAAAAGACACCTTCTATATATTAGCTTTTAATTCCCTGCCTGTTGGGTTGGGATAATTGTAAAACACCCCCAATTTGTTAGTGGTTGTGATTTCATCCTTGGCGATTTCAATGTCATTCAATGATCTAAATACCATCATGGTCACCAAAGATCAGCTGCTAATATTAGATTGTTGATGAAACCCCATTTCCAAAAATATAGAAGTGCCCCCTTTTATAATTTTTTCCAGAATGAACTGAAGAAATGGTAGCATTCTGGTGATTTGGCCAAAGATTATGACTCTTGAATGGCGATGGGCACTCTCATTGTAATTATGTTTTGTTTTTCCAGAAAGATGGAAAGTAGAATGGGAGTGTTATTGTGTTTTTTCTCGACGGGTTATTTTGTAAACTTACGTCAAATCTAATGTTGCCGTTCAAGGACCTAATTGCAATCAACTTTCTGAAGTTCGGTTTGGAATTACAATAATAAAAACACCAGAGACTTTCTTTATTAGGCAAAAGATAGTGACATATGTTAAAGTTCAAAAGAATATTGCTGAATGACAACTTTAGCACCTTTTTTAATTTTCAATTAAAAACTTTTATTTGCATAAGATGAATTTTTGCCAATCTGTGGCAGATGAGAAAGCAAAGGAAGGGACCTCCTTCTCTGTAGAAGTTATTAACTGTTTGGCTTAATTGATTGTATTTGAGAGTTTGGTAGTTTTCCTTGTATGTTTGAGGGTCTCCGCTATTTGTATTTTTTCTCTGAAATAAAAAATATGAAGTGTGGGTAAATAATCAATAATCAATATCATTAATATGAGAAAAAAGTTCAGAGAAATCCTTCTTTCATTTGCACTCTTAAAATATAGATATAGATACAGATATAGATATAGATATACTATATATAATAATCGGGGGCACTTATCTAATTGTTCCAGTTTCAGCTTATTATAACTCTTCTTCAGTATTAGAATGAAAAACACTATCTTTGTAGAACCGCTGTCATCAAAACTCAAAAGGTGCATAATCTGTACTGTCGGGTCTGTTTTTCCTTGTTAACATACTAAATTCAAACATTATGATGAAGGGGGCTTCCAATCTCTAATAAAATGTTTATCTTCCAAAAAGAAAAAGATTGTAATCCAAAAATTGAATATACTTTCACAACCGGTTGTGAGCTCCTGTGGTCATTAACCAATTTGTCCTTGTTATTAAATATCTCATTACTACATTTCTTCCATGTTGACCATAAAATGGATTGACCCTGAGAAGGGCCTTTTCTTCAATATTGTTATTAAATATCTCGTTATTAATGTTTTGTAATGCATTAAACAATATTAATAATGAAAGAATCACAAATGTAGAATAGGGGCACTTTCACTGGAACAATGTATGCCCAGAGCAAGTCTCTGTTTTAAAAGACGAGGAATGCCTACATGCATTTAAGTTATTTTCAGATTTTCCAGCAATCATCAATGACAAAAAATTAGATGCCTTTTGTCCACTGTAAGGTGACAGTGCTGTATTTTCAGCCATGTAATATAGTTTTTTAGTGGATTTCAGGGGCATATTTTGCTGTCCTGTTCTGTTTTGCCTTTGGCGAGTCCGAAGATCCTGGCTGAGGAGCATCATCAAGCGGTGCAATAATATTGAAGTTCAACGGGAGATATTTAAGCGCCTTGGAGTAATTGTGTATGGAATCTGGAATGGAGCAGATTCTGTTGGTGCCATGGGGGAGTTTCTTCAAGATTTTGTTGATCAAATTTCCTTCATGAAGTACTTCAAGGAGTGTTGGCTGCCTAAAATCGGTTAGTTGTTTGTGTTACTTCTCCTTTCTTTTTTTCCATGTGTGCCTTTGTTCTTTTTTAATTACACCAGATTTTGGTGATCGTTCACTTTCCCCCTAAAAGTATGAGTAATTCTAATTCATCAAAAAGGAGAAATCATCAATGAACGTTTTCATCCATGTGAGACAAGTGACCTGATCAATCATCTAGTAGCTCCTAGGCTTTATGTTGGATAGCACAAAATTCAGTGGTTAAACTTAACCATTTGAATGGAACCTTTAGGGAAGAAATTTGATGGTTAAAATATGTCAAGAAAGCGTTATTTGGCTACTCCTTTATTGGTTGTTCTTATTCTACCTAAAAAAATTTCCACATGACAGGTTATGCTTCCCTGTCAGCGTGATTTTGGGCTATTGTTTGTTGGTTTTTTTATGCTAGGGCCTACTGGATTAAATGTTGAGCACACATGAAACATGAGAATAAATTGAATTGAACTTGAGGAAAGAAGATGGTCATGACAAGAGTTTGCATCACATTTGGTAAGTGCTAATTGGCATAACTTAAAAGTTGTGGGTTTGTGTCATGTCACCATGTCAAAAAAAGGCGGCGAGGAAAAGAAAGAAAGAAAGAAAGGAAGAGGAGAAGAAGATGATGATGAACACTCCAATTTGTATCTTTACATTTATTTTTCTCATTTTCATATATTATATACATTTTGTGCTAGAAATGTGGCTTGCATCCATGAAGAGTCTCCCGTTAGCAAGTCAGGAAGCAAGTGGTGCTATTGAAGCATATCATGTCAAGTTGAAACAAAAGATTTATGATGATTCACATCTGGGTGCTCTCCAACGGGTCGACTGGTTGATCCATAAGCTGACAACTGAGCTACATTCCAGTTATTGGCTTGATCGTTATGCAGATGAAAGTGATTCTTTCCAGACTGTTAAAGAGGAATACATTTCATCATCATCATGGCACAGGGCATTGCAAATCCCAGATACGGCTGTTATCACGGACGATAAAGACCACCTTTTCGCCAAGGTGGTAAGCCAGAAAGACAGTAGCCAGAGACATCTTGTGTGGAATCCTGGATCAGAATTTGCTTTTTGTGATTGTACGTGGTCGATGCTGGGAAACCTTTGCAAGCATATCATCAAGGTCAACCTGATCTGCCATGATTGCAAGGGCTATCAACCATCTCTGTCATTTCAGTCCTTCCAACATATCTTATTGAATTTGTGGCAAAAACCGATGGATGATTCAGTTGCCCTAGATCAGTCAATGGCTTGGACTAGCCTCATACAAGAGAAAATTCAAAGACTAGTTGAGCTCAATAATTCCAACGTTGGCAGTGTGGTCAATAACCTGCCACTTAAGTGGGTCTCTAAGAAAGGTAGGACATCTTTTGGTAGACCAGCTGGAGGTGCACTGGCACCTCAACCTAGCTCTAAGAGTACAGTGCGTAAAAAGAATCAGAAGAGAAAGAGGTTATCTCAGTTGAAGTCTTCCACATGAATTGATAGAGCAAGTGCCATGTGAGTATTTTTCCTCCTTTCTGATGCTATTTAGATAACAGTTTCCAGTTTTTTAGTCATGGGAATCGAGCCAAAATTTTAGTTATTGTTTGCTGGCAGAAGAGCAAAAACATTGTTAGTGTGTGGTGCAGAATTCTTGAATCTAAAAAATGGAGGGGCTTTTATTCAAACAGAGCTGTAATCGTGTTAGGTATTGTATTGTTATTCAAGCTGCTTGCCTTTGGCACATTCTTGTAAATACAAGTCATACAATATGTTTTTCTACTTGGGGAACTTCCTATCCTTTTCAACTGTTACCCCCACATGCTTTGATGTTACAGATTGACTGTCAGACCTACTCTAATGATGTATGTGTGCACATGCCCGATGCTCATGTCAAATGGAGCCAAATTGCTGACCACATTGGGCATGGAAAGGCAGTTGTTTTGTCTTTTGGATGGGAGATGCTACACTTACCCTTAAATATATCTTTTTATACCGTCACATTGACATGGCAAAACACAATTGGTTGGACTTTAAGAGTTAATTATGAAACTAATCAAATGACTTGCCACATTATCACAGGGTTTAAAGGGTATAATTTTTTTTTGAAAATTGTTTAAAAGGGTAAAGGGTATAATTCAAGGGTAAGTTTAGCATTTTCCTTTTTGAACAAGTCTAGGGAGAATGGATTTAACGAGAATGAATAAGGAGAATGGCCCTAAAAGACGAGTATATAATTAGGTGGGATGTATAAAGTAATATATGGATAGAGTATCAGTCTAATTTTATGTTTATTGAATCATGTCACCTCATCAAATGAGCCATATAAGATCAACAACTTATACCAATGCAGTCTGTAAGGATCAAGGTCACAAGGCTAAAATGATCAAATAGTGGTATAATTTCACACATACTATTCATTTGGTCTCCTCCACATTTCATCCAATCATTGGCTCTATAATCACCTTTTAGGGTCATTCTCCTTTACCCATTCTCCATAGAGATTCTCTTTTTTTTTTCTTTCTCGAAGTGGTGAAGTTTTTATTGCCAAGGAGATAAAATAACGGCTAGAAGCCCAATACAAGACATGCACCCAAAGTTGAAAAAACCAGCCCAAAACACCCAGACCTTGAAAATCACCTCCTAGTTACAATACAAGACATTCACCCCTTTTATCTGCTTCTACATCGGCTGACCTTAGAATTTACTTCACCTCGAAGTTACTCCTTTTGGTGCTCCTTACCTGCTCTAATTCATCAAACAACTTTCATGGGAACGCTGTACCTTTGGTTTGGTCCATAGAGTTGCCACAAAAGAATCTCCTTCAATTAAATCACCATTAAAGCCAATCTTATCTAACTCCACACCACCTACAGAGAGCATTAAGTTCAGTTTCACAATCATGCAAAGGGCCAGCAAGGATGGCAAACTTCCATCTTATCATTGCCCCCCAAACCAGCTCTCTTCATGATCTTTCCATATAACTTCCAACAAACTTCAGGTTAAGATTTTTAAATAAAAGCTTCACCTTAAGGCTGCCTGCAGGAGGGGGAGTCCATTTCATTACAAGGGATGCATCTTGGGTGGATCAGAGCCACCTTTAGCCCATAATCTAATCAATTACATCTGAATTTTTACATCCTTGAAGGCTGGAGAAGACGGAATCCACCATGTGGTTGTTTAATTAAACAACTACTTTTGATTCCTTTTCTACTTGTCCCCTGAAAAAAATCTGTTGTCTCTCCTGCCAAATACCCCATATGACATCAAATTATGTCATCCATAACAGCTGAGCTATGAAATTGCTACTTGATAATATTAGCCTGGTATTGATTAAATTTGAAACGTCAGCAGGCATACTCCAAAGATATGAAAGAGAGGAAGTCATTCCAGACCTTAGAAGAGAAGCTGCAGTGTATGGGCAAATGATTTGCCGTCTCTGCTGCTTGGAGGCATAAACTGCACCTATTCACCATTGTCCAATTCTGCCTGTAGCTCATACATCCATGAGGGCCTTTTTCATTTCTGTCACCCAACAAGAAAATCAAACTCGAATGTAACCTACTCCTTGCACACCCTAGGAGATATTAAAGGAGTAACGTTCTTCTGCATGACAATTTCGGCAAAAGATTTTACAGAAAATCTGCCATGAACATCTGGATGATAGATCCTATTGTCTCCTCCTTCCCTAGAAACAAAGGTCTGCTGAATATCTTCCAGCAGGTTTATGAGGTCTGGAATCTCTCAATCTTCCGAATTATGCCTCAGCTTCAGCTCCCTGAATAACATCCTCTTGATGATAGCATGATGATTGAACCAATCTTTCACCCAGACTTTTTCATCAACTGCCAGGTTAAACTACTGTGGTTATTTCCTCTTCAAAGGAGAGGAGCCAACCCATACTCATCTTTGACTGTTCACCATTTGAAGCATTAAATGCAGACTTTCAGCAACCGTAACATAAAGGAGAAAGGGGGTCTCCTTGCCGGATTCCTCCACTAGTTTTGAAGAAGCCCTTTGGAGTTCCATTCACCAATACTGACAAGTAAGCTGATGAAACACATTTCCTTATCCTGCTCCTCCATTTTATGCTGAAACCCACTCTATGACATAATCAAGAAACCTCAAATCTACCCTGTTATATGTCAAATACGACAGGCTAATGATGATTTAATTAAAGAAGATACTTTTTTTTTTTGAACAGTGGTGATTTAAAAAAAGATGAAAAAGAGGACAGAGGTTAAGGATGCAACAAAAGGGGCAGCTCCCCAATGTAGAGAAGCTTAAAAAGGAAACACTACAGATGCAGTATAGTGGCACCAATAAACATATTTTGATGCTCTACGTCCCTTTCTTGTCAAGGAGTAAACTTTTCCATTCTCCTCTCTTAAAAACCTCCCTGCCATTGCATTAGTAGATTTAACTCCTTAATGTCCAAGGAAAAGACACATATTTGTTTGAACTTTATGATATATATATATATATATATATATATATATATATATATATATATATATATATATATATATATATATATATTTGAGGATCTGAACATAATGATATGTTATTGATGGGCTTCTTGAATTTGGTATTTGACTGTTATTACTCTCCATCTTTGTTTGCTGTGAGTTTTGAGCTATGCCCTGATTTTACTGGACATGTGAATTTGATAGAATTGGTTGAGTTGCATATATGCCATGTGCACAGTGGACTTGTGCATGTTCATGGATCGACATGTGTTGCCACTGTGTTGATGACGTGATGATTTCTTCCACAGGCTCTCTGGTGATTGGCTTATGGTTTTCGATGTGTCACAATTCATGACCTTGACCACTCGAATCTCAAGATTGGTGAGCCTGTTCAATAGGTGACAATGCCTTTGGCCTCCACAGCATATGAAGAACAGCGTCACTTTGATTTCAGTCAGTCGTTTCTCTGAAAAAAAAAAATTATTCAGCCATTTAAGTAAAGTTCACACACCTGAGAGAACAGAAAATTGAGAAAAGCTACTTTGCCAATGACGGTTGACGATGAAAAGTGGCATGCAAGTGGGAAGAACAATGGAATGGTAAAGACGATTCCATCATCAAGGATAATTTCAGAGGTTCTTTAGATGAGAGGAGTGTTTTGGTTCAGGTATTTTTTATTATTCATTTTTATATTTTATCAGCACATTACTCCTTGACTCAAGCGCTTTTTTATCATTATAGTAACTGAGCCTTAATTTTATACATATCATGGCTCTGTCTATTTATATGCAGGAAGCTGACATCATTGTGGTAGTGGTAGTGTTGACATTTTATATTCAAACAGAAATTGCTGATTAGATCATTTTAACTCATTGTAATATCTGTAGTATTGTTCAGCAGAGCAAAAATACAATAATTGCTGAAGCATAGCATTGTAATATTAACTGAAACTAGTATTATATCCGCCAAAATTTTGACATTATTGTCATTAATTTTGTACTGCATGGTTTTTGGATTTATCCAAATGGGTTTATATGTTTTTCTGTGCTTTGAAACATGGTGTGGCTTAGCAATGAACATAACCTTAAAAGAGTTTTTAGTATCATCTGCACCCTACTCAGTGCAGGTGTGTTAGCAATTATAATTAGATTTGACATTATTTTCCAATTTTCATAGCTTGACTACCGGGGAAACATCTTCCCCACCCACCCCTCCCCCCTCTCCCGGAGTGGCCCTGAATTGAACACAAGACCCCCTGCTTTTATTTGTTAATTTGTTTAACAAATGGATCAAAAGTGTAGTTGGATTGACTCAATTAATAGATGGTTCATGTTGGGAGCAAGTGGGTTGGGGGTAGGATAGATTGGGGGTCAATCATTTAAAAATTGGGACAAATTAGATCAACCAATTTAAGCTTCCCCATTCACGTCGACTTGTTTAATAATTGGACAAGAATAGATCAACTGTTTAAGTTTCATCTGTCAAACCAACCAATTGATTAATAAATAGTTCTAGTTGGGCATGATAAATCAAAGTGTTAAGATTAGATAGGTCAAGTCCATGAAGATGTGATGTGTTATATAAATTTCCAAGAAAAAGTTCTCTATAGTACTTGATGGGAAAACCTTTTTTATTATTTCATAGGAAAATTTGGCACTAACAAGACAAATTTCTTGAAAATTGTGAGTTTTTTTTTTATCATTTTTAAATCAATAATTCTCTAGTTTTCTCTAAACAAAGTTGGTGAGAATGATCTCACTTAATTCATATTCATGTAATTCTGAAGTATGAAGAAGACAAGTTTCTTGAAAATTGTGAAAAAATTATCATTTTTGAAATCAAAATTTTCTCTAATTTTCTCTAAACAAAGTTGGTGAGAATGATCTCATTTAATTCATAGATTCATATTCATGTAGCTCTAAAGTCTGAATTCATCCCGGTCCAATTCTGTCACATTCTAACAAAAAAATTGTCCTCCTCATTTTCTCATTAGTCGCTTTAGGTTTTCCTGTTTGATGTCCATGAGCAACATTTTCATCTCTACATGGGTGGACTCTAAAAGGGCTGCAACTATGGCAGATCGGGTTGGACTCCAAGTCAATATGGGAGGCCTAAATTATTTGAAGTTGGGTTGGGTCCAATAAAATAAATAAAGGCCCATAAAGGCTTTCATATTTTTGAACTCTTACTCAACTTAGTTTTATATCGATTACTATTATCTCTTCTTTGTCATTAAGTGATAGTTATTCATTATTAACTGAATACAATTTTTTTATAGGACTGGTCATCTGAATCATTTTTTTTTTCACCATATAAATCATCATTATAGTTACTAATTCATTTGCATCTTTTACATCGATTTAGTTTTCAAGTTATTATTTTACCTCTAATTAACTCATCGTGTAAACTTAAGTTTATAGATTAGATAGAGTTGGGTTTAGGATAAATCGGTAGAACTTAATAACATAAAGTGCAAAAGATTTAATTAATCTATATATATATATATATATATATATATATATATATATATATATATATATCAGATCTTAAGAATACAAAGGCCGGGCCTGACCTCAATTTAAATCAAGTCTTGTTTCTTGAATCTTAATTCGGGAGTCGAGCTCTAAAGTTTTTGAATTGGGCCCAACCAAGTTGCATCTCTAGACTCTAATATAATATATAACAATCGGTGTATTTGAAAGGTATTTTCAATATAATTTCTATAAAAAAACAAATTCATTATATTTTCAAAAAGTTATGGTTTTCAGAAGGTTTAAAAATTATAGGTCAAAATAGAGTTAGTTCTATCTAAATTTTTAATTCAAATAGAAAGATCAACTCATAATAAATTTAAATTGGATAAAATAATAATTCATTCGAAAATAGATAGGTGTGAAAAAAAGAGAGAAAATCCATGTTTGTGAAGTGCCAGTGGCCACAAATGGGGCTTCATATGAGAAAATTTTGAGTCTCATATGAGTTAAAGCAGGTTAGGTAGCTACGCGTAAACGGTCAAATACGTTTTTGAATCCCACGCGCAAAGTGGACATGGAAAAGCAAAATAATCTATGCTTTAAATTTCACCAACTCAAAATATTAAGGTCGAAAACTTTAGTTGATAATTCATTTATTTCAGCCTATTTACATTCATAATTTTTTTAAAAAAATCTCAAAAAATATTTTTACCAAATAAGCTGAAAATTTGGGTACAATTTTAAGTTAAAATTTCAAAAATTCCAGTCAAAATTGTTTAGTATACCAGTTTTGGAACCATTTCTTAAAAAAAAAAAACTCAGAATTTTACAACATTTACATTTGTTCCTCTGAAATCCTAAATAATTAGGCCCATAATTTAAATTTTGGCTGAATTCTTTTTTCATACTATATCAAATTTCCATGTGTCCTCTAAATGAAAAAAAAACAAAAACAAAAGTCCAACAAAGAAATAACACAAGGGGTTATAGTAATAGAATAAACAAATTTGATAATAATAATAATAATGAATATAGTACTTAAATTAAAATTGTAATTGATTATACCATATATGGTCCAAATTATAGCCCAAATCATACTGAGAAGAAACTAAAGGAGTTGGTCTAGTGGTTGAGACACAAGACTTCAGGATTGATGTTTTGGGTTCAACCCCTAATAACTACAACTCTCCATGGGATATATATAGAGTAATGTCCGACCGTTTGAACCTAATATATGTGTCAGGAGACGTGTATATTCGAAGGATTAGTCAGACGAGACACCTAAACACTTTCGATTATAAAAGAAGAAAAAATCATGCAGACACCCAAACACGTTGGTCACAAAAAAAATTTACTAAAATTTCTAAAATTGATAAAGAAAAATTCTGCATATTAGTTATATGTGGACGGTATCTCAATATATTTAAAACTAATTCATATTTTATTTTCTTTTCTAAGTCTGATGCTTTAAAATTTAAACTAAGAGTAAATCTACAGAAATGTTTAAAAAAAAGAGTTGATAATAAATGGCTGAGAATGAGAATAGAAAAGTCAAGTAGACTCAAGAACAAGATATAAGAAGTCGTCTCCATCAATCTGACTGTATTTGTGTGGAAGATTCCTCTTGCAAGACTTAAGGAGGAATATTCAACGATAAAAAGCAAATGAAATTTCTTGGAAACTAGAGCAGAATTTTCTTTAAGAAACTCAAATTTGCAACTAGTTTTATCTTTTTAAGCATTTTCATGTCTATACTTTACTTGTAGACCGACTTAGATAAAGATCGATTTTCTTCAAAAATTATTTAGGTGTAGAAAACTATAAAAAATTTGTTCGACTCGTGAATTTGATCAGTATATCTTCAATTAGATGTGATCTATCACTCAAAAAACTTTGGTTTTTATAAATAATTCCACATTTATTTTTCAAAATTTTATTTCAATCAATTAATTAAATTTTAATTATTAATTTAATATTATTTATAATATCACATCAAAAATACAAATTTAATGAAATGTGATTAAAATTGAAGTTTATTTAAGTGTTTTACACAGATATTTTGTATAATTTGACACATTTTATTTTATTATCTATTTTATTCTTTAAATTGACTTGTCAAATCTTTGATGTCGCTCGTTAAGACAATCTTGGTCCGTGTTTGATTCAAGCGTATGAGAGACAGTGGCATTTGGTAATCTGGTAATTTTCACAAAGACTAGTGGCATTTGTACTCTCCAAAGTCCACCTAATTCTAATTATAATCCAATACTGCCTTTCTATAGACTTCAAATCGCGACCAAATCCATCATTCTCCAAGCCAAAGCAGAGAAACCCAATCTCCATCTTCCCTTCATCCTTCTCCTCTGCAAAAATCTCTGCAACCATGGATAGAGAACCAGAAGAGCTTCAATTCCTCGGCGTCATGGGCATCTTTAGAGAATCCTACAAAATCATATCCTCATGGAGAAAGCTCTTCGCCCAAATTACTCTCTCTCTCATCCTCCCTCTCTCTTTCATCTTCTTAGCCCACATCCAGATCTCCAATCTCATCTTCACCCAGATAGACCACAACGAAGTCGCCCTCGAATACACCAAACCCGGTTCAGCCAGAGAAGACCGACTCCTCAACAGACTTTCCTCTGAGTGGGCCGCCTTCTTGGCCTTCAAACTAGCCTACCTCCTCTTGGTCCTTGTCTTCTCCCTCCTCTCCACCTCCGCCGTCGTCTACGCCATTGCCTGCATCTACACCGCCAAAGATATGACCTTCAAGAAGATCCTGACCGTCGTTCCAAAGGTCTGGAAGAGGCTGATGGTCACCTTCTTCTGGACCTTCCTCATCCTCTTGGGATACAACACGGTGACCGGCCTGCTCATGGTCTTTCTGCTCATTCTCTTCGGCTCCTCTCCAGTTGGGTTGACGCTGATGATCACCCTTATCATCTTCTACTTGATTGGGATGGTGTACATCAGCCTAGTCTGGCATCTGGCCAGCGTAATTTCGGTGCTGGAGGACGTTTACGGAATAGCGGCGATGAAGAAGAGTAAGGAGTTGATAAAGGGAAGGACTTGGGTGGCAGCTGCTATATTTCTCATTCTCAATATTGCTTTCATTGCAATTCATCTGCTGTTTAGCTTCACAGTCGTTCATGGTCGGCCGGTTGGAACTGGGTCAAAAATCGGATATGGGCTGCTGTCTTTGATTCTGATGGCTGGATTTATTCTAATTGGGTTGGTCATCCAAACGGTGATTTATTTCGTCTGCAAGTCTTACCACCATGAGAGCATTGACAAGTCCTGTTTGGCTGATCACCTTGAGGTTTATATGGGTGAGTACGTTCCTCTGAATGGGAAGTCTGTACAGATGGAGCACTTCTCTGTTTGAGGATTTTCTTCTATGTTACAAAGAATTGGGTTACCCACAATTGTATTTTGGGGGATTTATTATGTTTCATATATTACAAATTACAAATTGTAGGAGGATTTGATAAGATAATGGATTGCTTCAGATGTTTTATGTTAGTGTATGGAAGGTTTATATGTACCCCAATTATGATTTCTTTCTCTCTCTCTCTCTGGTTTGGAATTTTGAAGAGGGAATTATTTTGTCAAGGCATTAGGAAGTTTTCATCTTCTCTCTTAATCTGAAGTCTTTTTATTTCAAGGGAAGAGGCCTTGGCTTTTGAAAATTAATGAGCTTTTTTCTCTGTAATTTTTTTTTTTATTCGTCAGATAAATGGGTTTTCCTATCTCTTAATATAATTTTGATTTCTGTTTGATTTATATAAAAATCATAACAGAGTTTTCAAAAAATTTAGTAAAATTTAATCGATTTCTTCTCCATTATTGGTGGAAGTGGAAAAAGCACCAGCTGGAGTAGAGAGGAAGTAGTGGGATGCTTCATCTTACACTCTTCTAGACATTCCAACTATGACTCAATTGGTGATTTACTTTATTTATTTTGGCTTTTGATAACCATCCAAGATTTTGGAGAATTCAAAGCATGCCTCCCATGGAGGAGAACAGAGGATATTGGTGTAGATGGCAATGAATTGAGTCACCCAAATGGATCTGTACAACTGGGAGGGAATTTCTTATGAACAGTCAAAAACCACAAATTAAGATCTACTTAACCTAAAGATAACTAAAAAGCTGAAAATAGTAATAAAAAAGTTTGAAAAAACTGAAAACTTAGTAAGCTTTGATACATGGGAGGAGTCCTCTGTTTTAAAAACTTGAGCAAAATTAGTCTAATTAGTCAGAATTGACTCAATTCAATAGAATTTTGAGTTAATCAAATCGATAAGTTTTTCTTAATTTTTATTTTAAAAAATTGGCTTAATTTCTCCACTAAATAGAATTTTGTTTAAGTCCGAGTTTTGAATTTTGTAACATTGTTAGAGCAATATATGTTTAGTACCTTTTCTGCAAGATCCACATCCACCCTCACAACACATGATTGAGTAATTACTCAATAATAGCCTAGTTAATTCATACAAGTGACTTCTTAAACTGTCTAAACAGACCAAGCATTTATTTTTTGAACTTTATAAATGATGGTAATGATAGAGGGACCACAGTTTTTTTCTTATCATCAGAAGTACTCTCTTTATTTTTTTTAGATTATAGTATGGGAAACTCAAATACAATCATACTAAAATCTTCACGGATGAGCCCATTGCCTCTAAGACACACTTAGATTAGACCATGGGGGTTCGAACCCACAACCTCTCTGAGACGAGAGCAGTTGAGCTAAAGCCATGTGGTTTTTTTCTTTTTTACTGTTTAATGAAGAATGAGTTGGTAATTGTGACTTAAATAATCTTATAAAATAACATGAGTTGTTATTGATGTGAGAATTTAAATAAATTAGTATTATTAACACGTATGATCACCTGAGTTAAATTAAATAGAATAAATGATCGTAGAAGGGCAACTAGCAACCCATCTCTTATCTATTTTATTTGCTTGAATCAAATATATAAAAGAGTTAAATGGAATTGTAGTCTTATAATCCATCTATCGACAATATATAGTTTGGTAAAGTCACTTTGTCCTATAGAATACTATATAAATCATTAACATTAAAATCAAATCATATGTCAAATTAAAATTAAAGCTGAAGAAGGAATCATCATTTTAAAAAGAGTCACATACGTTTTGTTTTTACAAAAGTAATTTGATTATAGATGGAGATGTCACACTTTTAGAAATCAATTTGGTAATCTTTTCACTAATTACAGTGGCAATCATAAGTTTAGAAACAAGTTTAAATCAGAGTTCAAAAACTTTCTAATAGATGATAAAAAAACATACTAGTTAAGATTAAAAATGACTTAATAAGATATTGTGATAAGTTTAGATACTTAAGATGTATAGTAAAATTTCTCGGTGGAAGGTAGGTAAAATATATATAAGACCCGATATGGCCAATATTCGGTCTGCAATATCGGTTACCATATCGGCCGATATGCATAAATATCGGTATTTAAAAGTTATTTTTTTTTTAAAAAAAACCGATACGGGTATTCATGGGTTTTCCACGGTTTTTTGCGGTTCTTCACGGTTTTCAACGGTTCTTCCGATACGGCTTTCCCGGTTTTACACGATTTTTTTGGGTTTTTCACGGTTCTTCACTTTTTTTTTTGCGGTTTTTTCACGGTTCCGATATCGGAGAAGAGAGAAATGCTGATATCGGAGGAGAGAGAAAATTATCGGCTGATATTGTGGCCGATATGCATATCGGCCGATATTTGTATATCTGCTGAAATATCGGCCGGGACGTTTTTTTGACCCCTGCTATAGAATATAGTATGAGACGATGAAAAAAAAGAAAGAAATAGACAAAGTTAGAATGATAAGGATATGGATGTTAAGTTGGATGAGTCAATTAATTTTGACAGATAAAGTTAAAAATAATCACATTAGAAATAATTCAAAAGTTAAACATTCTATTTTTTTTTTTAAAAGCTTCTTTTGTATTTCGACTTTTTTAACTCTCATTTTCAATTAAAAAGTCCCACCATTTAATTTAAAATCTTTCTTTATCTTTTAAAAAAACCTATTTTAATAAAAAATATTCATTTTCTCTGTTAAAATTCCTCTCCTATAAGTGGGGTCTATCAACAATTTGCTCCACTGAATCTGTGCCCCACCTGTTGATTGATTGGCTGGGATGTTTCCTATCTATCCTCCCAAAAGAATTCAGGTCAACGTAAAAATAAATGAAATAAAATCCTCTTAGATAATTAACATATAACAAGAGGAAGATGAGAGGATGAAAAGAAAAGCAAACATCTAGCATTTGCAAACATGGGTGTGTCCACGAATCTCCATCTTTTCCATCTTCTTCCTCCTTCCGACCCAAAATCCAAAACCCCCATTACCCTTAAAACCCACTCATCTCTGTATTTTTCTTCTCCATCATCATCAACGTCAACAACAACGACAACAAGGAGAAGATGTTTGCTGTTCTTCTCTCTTCCTCTCTCTACTGCCCTTCTGCTCCCCAACCCAATTCCTCTCTCTTCCACTACTCTCCCTAACTTCGACCCCATCAGTCCTTCAGAGAAGGATGCGAGTGCCGCCCTTTCTCTTCGGGTCTCAGAAGCTGTCGTGTTGCTTGATAAAGGCAGAGAGTTGCAGGCTCAGGGAGATTTCAGGCAGGCCCTGGGCTATTTTACTCAGGTACTCATTTCCTGATTTTCTCTGAATCTTGTTTCATTTGAAATTTCTGTGGAAATCAGGTTCTACAAAATATGTGTAATATATTTAATCGATTTAAACAATCAGTTCTTGGTACCCATTGTATGGTTCTGTCTGAATATAATGGTTTTCACTCTGTTTTTGTTGAAAGTAACAAAATTCCATTTGCTATCCATTTTCCGGTTTTATTCGAAATGCATGGTTTTTGCTCAACTTATGTTCAGACTGAAAAAATTCTAATGGTTGCCCAATGCATGGTTTTATCTGAAAGGAGCGTGATATTCAATCACTAAGAGCTTGTAGCACTGTTGGTAAGTGTTCATAGTTGCAAATATAGAGGTTGCAGTCTATAGGTTTCACTCTTGCAGGTTTGAGTCACATGAGTGTCATTGGGCAGTTGCCCCGTGGGGAAAAAAGCCAAATCCTAGTATGAGTGGCCACCTCCATTAAATGGGATAAGTGGCTTTGATGAGGAGAAAGTACAATATTTGGGCTGTCTTTGAATGTGCTTTCTCTAGAGATATCACTATCACCTTGAACTCTAATGCATGGATACATGTAGGGCTGCAACTCGGGTCGGGCGGGTCGGGTTTTATAAACCCAACCCTAACCTGAGTCACAACACATTGAACCCAACCCGACCCGACCCGACCTGAGTTTACAATACCCTCGGGTAACTCAACCCGACTGTTGACCCGACCCAACACGACCCAACCCGAGTTGCAACCATGGCTTTTATATTGACATAAATGTTCAGCATGTAACTCTAAGAAAAAAAAAAAAGCATTAAAAGAAAGACCCAGAAAAGAATTGAGCTGAATGGTCATGAAAAAAAATGAAAAAAAAAAAGAAAAACATTTTCAACAGTTCGTACCTCTCAATCCAAAATGCGGTATTTTGGAACAAACTGCAAATGATTTGGACACCAAATGATTCAGTCATCACAAAACCTAAAAGCATTTTAAAAATCTAATTCTGCTCTGTGAAGATTTTTCCAGTTGTTGATTTAAAGCCTGTGAGAAAACTGAAGGAGAAAGAAACAGAGAAATCTGAGAAAAAGAGAGAAGGGGAGAGGAGAGAAAGGAACAGAGAGACGAAAGAGAGAAGGCCTTCGAGAGGGAACGGCAGAGGCGGAGGAGAGGAGTAGGTGATGGCGAGAGAACATTGATGAGAAGTGAGGGTTTTTTTATTAGGATTTGACTTTGCTACAGGAGAAAGGAAGAAATCGAGAAATGGATGGTTCATTTCTCTAGGCTCTCTCTCTTCTTTTCTCAATTTATCAGTTCTTGGGAAGAGAGAAAGAGAGAAAACAGTTCTTGGGAAGAGAGAAAGAGAGAAAACGGTGGTAATAGAAATAAAAAATGTGGGTCGGATCTTCTCGGATTTACTCGGGTCTGGTGACCTCAGCCCAACCCGACCCGAATTTTGTGCAGGTTTTTCAATTCCCAACCCGACCCGACCCTTATGATTTCTCGGGTCGAGTCATGCGGGTCGGGCCAAAACCCGACCCGAGTTGCAGCCCTAGATACAAGTTTGACGGTCAGAGATGGTATGTGGTGTTGGACTTGGCAAACCAAAAAAAAGGGACATGGGGACCTGACACTATATTTAAATAAATTTATATCTAAACTTATTTTAAATGGAAATAAGGTGCCAAAATAACACTAATAGAAAATAATGTATTAGTTTCACTATAGAGGATAAAGTGACAAACATATCGTGATTAAGTTGAGTAAGGATTGTAATGTTTTAGTAATTCGAGAAAACAATGTTAAAAAGTATTAGAACAGTCCAAAAGTACAATAGTGAGTGTCTAATTTGGCTGCATCACACATCTTTAAGAGTTCATGCAACATAGAAATGCCACTCTCCTACGAAGAGTAGAGAAATCCCTTCTCACTCTTATATGGGTAGCTAAATAAAACTCATTCTCCTAATCTTCTCTAGTAAATACAACAAATGAGTACACTAAAACGTATGCTTCTGCTATATGTAGATTCTTCAGTTGTAGGAGAAGCACGGCTTTTGTCTTTCTCAGGGAGAATCAGTGAGTACCTGATATTCACACTCAAAAACAGTGGGTTTCAGGGAGAATGAGTGAGTACCTGATATTCACACTCAAAAACAGTGGGTTTCAAGCCTTACTTCCATCAGAATCAAATACCAAAGTAAGAAGATCACTTGGTTATGTGTGTGTGATGTAGTCCAAAAATAGAGATTAGAAAAGAGGAGGCTCCAATCTGTACATTTTCCATTACCAACTCTTGTCTCACCCAAAACCCAAATAAGAAAATGGTATCTCCGGAAAGTAATGCAAGAAGTGGACCATCAACTTTTTTACTCCAAACTTATCTTTAGAAAGTCGGGTAGTTTTGAAGATATAGCAAAATATAACAGGAGAAGAAAATACTTTTTTTAAAGACTAAAATCTCCTCATGTGAATACTCAACAAAATAATATTTATCACTCCATTTTTGTTCTTAATTCTATATTAACATGCAACCAGATTTGCAAAAGAGAGGTGAAACACATAAAATGTTGGTGCAATGGAAGCAAGCATGTCAATGATTTGATAAGTGCTCAGCAGGGTTGATGTTAGAACAAGACTGGCTCCACACCTGGAGAAGTAACCTTCAGAAGGAATTGTTTTCTTTGATTTGAATTTATTTGCACATGGTTTTCATCAAAAGTTTCTGATACTCATGTTAGACTCAAAAGATTAAATAGATTTCAAGCCCAATAAAGGATGTGTAAATTTCCCCTAAATTCCCATAATGATCATTCCTCTGTTTGGATGCATGATCACTTCTTCTGTTTGGATGCATCTATTGAGAAATTGGGACAATCTGGCATCATATGATACCAAAATACTTCAAAATAGGCAATCTTTTGCATTTGTACCATACGCAGCACTTCATTTTGTATTGAAAAATTCCATGTCCTTTCTGCATCCATGGTGTCTCCCTGTTCAATCGATGTAATATCCGAGCATCATAGCTAGGGTCATTACTCATTACCAATAAAGGGAATGAAGATAAATATTCTTGAATTAGTGATTCCCAAAATGTTAGGTTGATTAGATGATCGTAGTTGTGGTACTTAGGGTTCTAAAATATCAATTGTAGAGAAGAGATTTTTTTTTTTTCTTGAAAATGAATGGTGGAGAAGTTTAGAAATAATAAATTAGTTTCAGTTAAATGTTGTTCTAACTCTGACTGTGATATGGATGTTTGGGGAGTGGGTCTAAATGGAGCTTATATGGACTACAGAACAAAGTTTACAATTATGAACTTTTTGCTGCACAGAATTTCTCTACAACTGCTCCTGTTGTGCTAGCACCAAAGCAAGGAGACCCATGTTGGGTGATCATCGTAGGTTTTTGTTTCTTTCGGAATGTAATCATGATAAAGAATCTACATGTGATGTTATTTGGTTGTATGCATCTTTATTGCATACACAAAAGTATATGTATAACCCTGCAACAGCAAGTAATCATACTACATTGAAAATTTGAAATTCAAGCTTAAAATTCTAAAATCTTAAGAAAAATAAGAAAAATGTTTTTGTTGCTTCATTGTACTTTAGGATCTATGCATAGTGCTTTTTTCTTAAAATATATTTTTTGGTGGCATCATTACCTAGGTCATTCAAAAAAAGGAAAAAAAACAGAAAAACGAAAGAATCATTGTTACAACATTTCAGGTTGTCAAAGATTACAAAGATCTTGCATTCGCGGAGTATGCCAGAGTAGGGAGAGCATTGGCCTTGTATGAGGTTGGTGATAGGGAAGAAGCAATTGCAGAGATGGAAGATGTCTCCATATCTCTGAAGGGATATCCTGGTGTGATTAGTTAAATAGTGGTATACATTGAATTTATAGTCTGAATGGAATCATTGTTGTGGTTATTATAAAATGTTCTCATCGGGTTATATACTTGGCCCATTTGCAGAAGTTCATGCCGCTCTAGCAGCAGCCTTGTATGTTGATAAACACGCTCTGTTACTAGCTGAAAACCAGTTCACAATTGCAACTCTGCTTGATCCTAAATATACTGACATCTCATACGTGAGAGAAACGAAGCATTGGCCTCCAAGCCTGGTTAGTTCTTTGCAACACTTCATCACCCTTTCCTAGATACCATACTGCATGCATACCTCAAACTATAGTTGTGTATCATTGACAGTTTTTATCTTGATTACAAAGTTAAATGTGCAGTCAATGTTTTCTGCTATTGTTCTTATTTCCTTCGATTGTTTTTGTATTACCAAACATGTAATAATGTTATTCAGCATCAATGATAATAGATGATGGTTTCAGGGAATGTTAATTCTTGCCTGCTTTCTCTTAAGAAAAGGTGGGAATGCAATTTTTTTTCCCTGTGAATGCTCATGAAGTTTTGGTGTATTCTTATTTCTGTGATCAGTAAAATAGTCGTCGGAAATTACAAAAACCGAAGAACATTTCATCCATGTAGTTGTATCCTCCATCATCAGACATGTGTATGGTGAGGATGTGGAGTCAGCTTCTAGGATCTTGGATTCTCATTAAAATTTTGTGGACAATGATCACTACAATGGTAAAACCGAAAACACGACTGATCTCAGACTGTAGGTTATTTCCTATGTACAAACTAAATGGTGACTCTTACTTTATGATTAGATGAGCCTGCCCAACAATGGATGCCATTTACAGTTAGAACCTTTATGATTCAAAATTATCCATCCTATTTTCTGAAATGGTTTCACAAATCCAACCTGCAACATTTGTAGTTGTAGGCATCAAAACTTTCCAACTGTGTCATAGGCTCTTTTTTCCAAAAGTATTCAATATCATCATGACTGTACGACGCTAAAAATGGAAAACAAGTTTTTTCAAGCATTGATGGCAAAAATGAACTTCTGCATAATGTAGAAGAGGAATATCATCATGTTCTTGATGCACATTCCAGGACATGCATGTGGCCTTTAATGGGCTGAGATGTTAATATTTATAGAAGTCAATATTACAAAAATATTAGTCATTATTTTGTTTGGTTTCCATACCATAATTTATACCAAGTTAGTAGTTGGGTATCCAACAAGTATCAACTGATATTTTGAACATGGATCGGGTTTGGCCAGAACCCGCTCTTATTTGATTACCATGCGTCTCAACAAGGAGAAGTTTTGTCGCCGTGATACTTGCAGAGGTGATAAAGATCATTACAAAGAAATAGACATTTTCATGAATAATTTGACGATAAGATTGAATATAATGGGATGCGAAGTTGGGTTATAAGTGAGGCTTTCGACCCAATTTCTTTTCTCCCTCCACCATCCATTTGGTTAACTTATAATCGGCTGAACTTCAAAGTCTTTGGTTGAAAATTTTGAGTTTAACAGCCATTCGAAAGAAAACTATCTTAGTTGTTTCATGTTTTTGGGAAATACTGAAGTCATTTAGTACTATAAAAAAAAACTGAAATGAAGAGAAAGTTTAGTCCAAACATTTGAAGTTGATGTTTAAAAAATTATTCTAGTTTTTTAACTAAAAATTATATATAGGGCAAAGTGGATAATAATACCGATTAATCAACTGAGAATTTTCAGTCTCTCAGAACACTGAAATATCATTATCCGCCCTTTTTTTTTTATTTCTAGCCTATAACCAAAAATATGTGATGTGCACAACTTGGATTACAAGTGTTCTATCCCTCACTTTTGGCGGTGCTGCCCACAAATAGTGATGGTGATAGCTGTGTGAGAAGGTTTGTATTTAAATATATGTTGAACCTGGGTTTCTAACCCAAAAGACTAGTCTGCTAGGTGAAATGACCCAAGTCCTTTATAAACCCTAGATCTCCCTTTAAACTTTTAATGTGGGACTCATTCGCAGCAGCTCCAAAATTCTCCCCCTCGAACAAGACCCTCTGCCGGAGAGAGCAACGCCGGCTATCCCGTTTACCTAGAGGATCACCTGAGCCCACATGAGGTAAGCTTAGACTTGACTCTGATACCACTTGTTATCATTTTTAGCGGAAACAAACAAGAATCAAACAAATATTGAACGGGAAAAATAATGTGGGACTCGTTCGCAGCAGCCCCAACAATATGCACGTCAAGAAAAATAACCATGACTAATCCATTGAGTCAAGCTTTTGAAACTACTCCAATTTTGATTACTTTAAACTATTTTTTAATCTATAAACTTTTATATTTTTAAAACTATAATTTAATTGATTTGATTAAAATCAGGTCATAATGTTATATATATAAACTCAACTCGGTCGGGTGTATTCTCATTTTCTCATCTCCTTACTGTTCTTTTCCTTCTCGTGCAAGTCTTTACATGTTCTGCTCCATGCTTTGCAGTTTGCACTGCTTACCCAATGTGTGGGCTTTTTGCCAGGCTAGCCTTTGGTATTTATGGATGGAAATCTGATCTAAGGGTTCAATGATCTGAAATAAGAAGGCTCGACACATCAAGACCCAATTTGAATCCAGCCCATTTTCATCTAAAGAATGAAAAGTTGGCCCCAAATCTGAAAAGCCTAAAAGCCCAGCTTGGATTAATAAGGCTTGGCAGAGGATAAGTCCACTCAAAACTCAGCCCATTTCCATCCCTCCTGATATCCATAATGTAATAATTCTTGGTACATGTAGGTGTCCAAAAGAAAATTTAATGAGAGACACAACAGCAGAATTAGGGCTGAAGCTCTTGTAGGTCGGGTCAGATTTTAATAAATCCAACCCACTCATGTCAAAACTTATTGAACTCGACACAACCCGATCTAACTCGAATTATTGAACCCGTCTTGACCCTGACTCAACCTTAATGCTGGCCCGACTCCCACTATCCTGTTAGCGTTGCACTATAAATAGAACATTACTATTTTAGTGTAGTTTTGAACAGCAACTATGTAGATTTAGAGGAAAGAACCCACCTCAAAAATCCACTACAAATGACAAAGAAACTCACTAGAGAACGAAAATAGAAGGGTGGCTAGGCGAGAGAATCGATTTCAGTGGAATTTCCATACAGTGAATTATACCCTCTGAACAATATGTCTAGCTTAAGCAGAGCCGCTGCGAAATGGGGGCAATTTGGACTAGACGTAAGAGGGTCTCTGACCCAATTTCAATTTTTGAAGACGTACTAACTCAAAAATCTCTAATTTTAAGATATTTTGAAAAAAAAAATCCGTGAGAGAAAAACGGCTCATGACATACATCTTCAAAAGCTACACTCCAATCAATTCACCATCTTTCAAATTAAGTAAGAAGAGATGTTCATACTTCATATATGGAATACATCTACAAATTAAAGAATAGAAACAAATTTAAAAAGAATATAAAAGAAATTATAAGATTAAGAATATAAACATAATGACCCACCATAGGCTGCTTTGGCAACTCAGTCCTGCATACAGGGCAAATATGGTGCTTCTTCAACCAGTCAAGAAGGCAGTTATCATGAAATATATAAGTCTTACCTTTGATTATTGTAAATTGTTATATAAGTCTTACCTTTTGTTTGGTAAAGTTAGTGTTTCTGTCTAAATGCCATTTATTCTATTTTGACTGGTGCATTTGGGAACACTGCAACCCAGTTTTTAGAGGATTTTCATTCATGAATCACATTCTTGAAACTTTGGTTTAAGGTTGCAACTGGATCAAGCAAGACTGAAGCTCGTTCAAGCCCATGTCATTATTTGTTGCGCCTCATGTTCAGTGTATTGGGTCATGGGACAATTTTGAAGTTGAAATCCTGTTCATGGGCCGGGTTTCCGTTTACCCAACCTAATCGAAATTGAGCCCATTGATAGGGCCAAACTGAACTCGATTCAACTTAAGTTTGAGCTTTGATTGAGACTTGGTGGGCTTGTGTATTCTCAACCACATGAACCCAAGAATTCCAATAAGCTGCCAAATTTAGCCTAACCTGATCTGGTCCAACACAACACAGGTTAAGAAAAATATATCTCCAGTTGGCTTCCTTCGGTTCAAGCCAGGATTGTGTTGCCTATATGAATTTCAGAGTAGTGACTAACTGAGAACACCTTTGCATAATGGGTCTGATCTGATTGTCAATTGGCTTCAGGATTGGATCCAAATAACGTCCAGCCCACATGCCTAAGTAATGAGGAAAACATCAAAAGAAAGTATACTTAGGCAAGTGGACCTTGAGTTTGTTCAAGAGGGGACATGAGGCCAGGTGTTTAAAATTCGGTGAAATCGAGATATCGGCCGTCTCCTAATTTTTTTTTTTTTGGGAAAATTTCGGTGGTTTATTGGTGATTTAAATGCGTATCGGCCGATCTCGGTGAAATCTGAGCCATATGCACCGATATCCATTAAGTACTGGCTGATACACACCGTATCGGTCGAATTTAGACATAGCGTAATGATTTGGACTTATCCGGTGGGCTGGATAACTGGCCAAGAAGTTAGACATTTAGGCAAAATCAAATGGTCAATTCTTTTATATTGAAAGTCAAATTGAGAATAAAAACATTCTCATTCCAATGATCAAATCATCAATCAAAAGAAAATGCATATTTTTTATATAATATAAAAACTATATTTACTATTTACATTTTAATACTTAATAAAAAAATGAGAAAGGCATTTTTATTTATATTTTAACAGTTCATAAGAATTTTTTAGCTTAGCTGGTTGCCTCCCATCTCAGGAAATGGGAGGTTGCAGGTTCGAGCCCTATGGCCTGACCTTGGTGTGCCCTAAGGGATAGTGGGCTCACCCGTGGGGGTTTACGCTGAGTATCCTGCGATTTCCCACACCGTAAATTAAAAAAAAAAACACTTCATAAGAATTATGTTTTATCATATATATTTTAACCTCTAATAAAAAAATGGAAAAATATTTTTTTATATAAAATGCAAACACCTCTTTTGGTGCTTTACGGGCACATCTAAAGGCGCGATTGAATATTATGACCCCTTTACATAATTAAGACAACTTGGATTACAAGGGTTCTATCGCTCACTTTTGGAGGTGCTGCCCATAAATAGTGATGTGATAGATCCATGAGAAGGTTTGTATTTAAATATGCAATCCAAAAAGTCACCTTCACTAGTCCATAGGGATGAAACTCGGGTTAGGGTTTTGGCCCGAACTCGCATGATCCAACCAGAAAATCATGCAGGTCAGGTCATGAAAGTCAGGGTCAGCGGATCGGGTCGGGTTGAGAAGTCAGAAACCCGCATTGAATTCGGGTCGGGTTGGGTTGAGAGATTTTTAAGTTAATCCTATCCGACCCGACCAGGTACAAAGTAGGCTAAAGTAGGTTCAAAATGCTGGTCGGGTCAGGTTTTGGGTTGAGTTGGGTTATAATTTGGTCGGGTCAGGTCGGGTTGGTTCAGGACGCCTGTGTCAAAAGTTCGGGTCGGGTAGGGTTAGGTTCCATATATTAGTAGCTCAGGTCGGATTGGGTTTTAAAAAATCTGACCCGACCCGGCCCTATTTCAACCCTACTAATCCATTGAGTCAAGCTTTTGAAACTACTCAATTTTTTGGTACTTTAAACTATTTTTTAATTTATAAACTTTTATAATCTTTAAAAATATAATTTAATTAATTTGATCGAAGCCATTTTTAACTATCATGTATATTTAAACTTAGCTCCGTGGAGTGTATTCTCATTTTCTTATCCCCTCACTGTTCTTTTCCTTCTCGAGGAAGTCTTTACATGTTTTGCTCCATGCTTTGCACCAATGTTATCAGAACTAGACAGTCTAACGAATTGTCTTTGAGGCATTTTGGCTTCAACAGGATTTAGCCGTAGTCAAAACCGGTGAAAGCTGGTCAAGTAGTAATATAATATAAATATTACATATAACATTAAGTAAGACACCTTTTACCAATAACATTAATATAAATATTAGAAATAACATTAAAACTCTGAATAATATATCAAAACGGTGAAAGATATGTGATAAAATAGTAATAAACATTTATATTTCAAATATACACATTTTTTAATATTAATTTTTTATATTTTGAAGGGGAAAATTTAAAAAAATAAAAATTTCAAATTTTGTGGAGAAGCGGTTCGCGGCTCACGGTTTCTAGGTCAAAACCGTAGAAAGAAGCGGTTCTAGCCGGTTTCTGTGGTTTTGACCTAGAAACGATTTTCGGCTAGGACTGAACCACCGGTTCAACAGTGGTTCGATCCGGTTTTGATAACATTGCTTTGCATTGCTTACCCAGGGTCTGGGCTTTTCACCAATTTCCCCCCACTTAGAGCCTTTAGAGGCTAGTCTTTGGTTTTAAAGGATGGAAATCTGATACCGAAGTTTAAGGGTTCGATGATATGAAATAATATGGCTCGACTCGTCAAGACCCAATTTGAACCCACCCCATTTTCATCTATAGAATGAAAATTTGGCCCAAAAGCTCAAAAGCATAAAAGCCCATATTGGATTAATAAGGCTTGGTGTAGGATAAGTCCACTCAAAACTTGGCCCATTTCCATCCCGCCCATTTCCATCCCTAGTTCCTCTTCCTTTTCACGTCACTTAGCCTCCCAAAAATCTGTCAGAATTTCCTTCAAGTTATTTGAGTGTCTAGGTGAAAAAATGCTAAGAATAGCCCCCACTAACGGCAACTTCTCGTCTTAAATGTTTTCTCTCTAACAACTAGAGCTAGACAATCGTCTGCCTCCACTTCATCCGCCCAACTAATAGGCCCAATAGACAATGCAGGCCCCTCCTTAGAACCCGGAAAGAGGATTTCTTTCCCATTACGGTCATTGACCCCTCGTACTCCATATGCATCTGGCCGAATAGTGGTCTTATAGGGTAAGAAAGTGAAATCTTTTACTTTTGAGCTCAGATTTGAAGGAAATGATGATGGGGAAAAGTATTTGCAAGTTGAATGGAGAGTATGAGACCATTGGAGACATTCTGCACTCAGAAGAAGAAACTAAGGAGATGGTGGGAGACGTGGTTGCCATGTTCAAGGCTATAGAAGCTTCTATCCTTACAAATCCAGATTCATATGCCTAGCTTCGTTTCTTACAAGAGATTATTGTAGGGTTTTTAGTTATTTCTTACTAATTTTCTCTGTAGATTTGTGATTTGGTTGCCTATCTTTCAGTTCACTCTCTTTCAAAGTGTTGGTATGAATATATTTGATGAATTGAAGCCAAAACAAGCTTTAAGGGGTAGATTTTTGGCCCCATTGAATGTGGATCATTGCCAACTTTCTATCTAATCAGTTTTCGATTAGATGATTAGAATTGCCATCATCATTATTCAAGGAGACTAATCCTCCATCTATATAAAAATCAGCATCAATGAGATTATCTCATCACAATAATTATTATTGTCGGAGTCATTTATCCCATCGATATGGGATTGACATTTACAATTGAATTTGACAAAAATTCCATAAATCAATTATTTCTTTGACACTCATAGCATGATCAAGATTAGTTGATCTCTAAAATTTATAGGAGCATGTTGAAAAGGCTTCTGTTGATTACATGTGGTGATCAAGAGGATTATATAACCAATTATTGCCCACAAGATTGGGATTATGCATAGGATAACATTGTAGCTCTTAGGGGATGGTACAAACAGTTTTAGCTTTACTATAACAGTTTTAACTAAAAAGGTTTTAGCACGTGTGAATAAAATTATTACCATTTAAAAAGAGAAATGTTCAGGTATGTGGTACAAAATAGCAACTAAAGATATTTTTTTAGTTCATTGTATTATAAAAAGGGCATTTAAGATATAAAACACAGTAGTCAGACTTCACAAACTAGGTTATGGAATGATTGGAATTTAATCTTAACCTAGAATTTACTAGGAAAATAGAACATACGAAACCAACTTAAGATAGATGGAAGAAGATTACAATGAGCAGGAACCGAACTCGACTCAAGAAACGGGAGTTCTGAGTTCGATTTTCACTCCACTTCCAAAGGACTACTCTCCATATAGTTATTCTAGATAGAGAAGCTTATGTATGTCCCAAACGTTAATTGGGTGTTTTAAGAGACTTGAACACCTTGATCATGAAAATATTAGTAGGAAAATAGAACATACTGAGACCAACTAAAGATAGATGTAGGAAGATTTCAACGAGCACGTATAAAGATTTCTATAGATGTACGTTATACAAAAAGAACACATTAATGAATGTAAACAATAAAAAAATAGTAAGAAATCATGAGATTCAAATCCCCTTAAGTATAAGATAATCATAATTTAATCTTAATATGCTAAATATCCTATCAATTCCTACCCCTCCTTCTCATACTTCTAGGTGTCCATTTATTGAATTTCAATATCGGATGGTAAGATGAAACATCTGAAGAAGCTACAGGAAATTAGTGGCATAGATTATAGAATCAATTTGTCACGAACATTGATCAATGATGAAAATCATTTGGAACTTAAAACATAAATTATCTTGTGTAGCAAAAATAATTCAAATTGAATCTAAATATATTTTTAGAGTAGTTGGTATCACAACTTTATAAATTAATTTTCTTTTTCTTTTTTAGATAACATGGGTATCCCTCCCTCACATTGGAGGTGAGACTAATGCTATAGATACACGAAATTATCTACAAGTCTCGTGTATCAGATAAATTTGAGAGAAATTGAATATGATAAGATAGTTGGTTGATGAAAGTAAAAACCAAGAAAATGACTATATAGATAAAACACGTTTAAGAAATTATTAAAATGTTATACTTACTATTTAAAAAAAAATTATGGTGGGCGGTTGTTGACTCTTGAAGGAGTGACTGCATGGATCTTGGTATCTTACACACAAGTACCTTGGTTGAAAAGCCACGACTTGGGTGCACCAAATCATCTTACGTCTCTTTATAGGCCACATTGAAGTCATCATTAGAAGAGTAGAAAAGGTGTGTCTCATGCTATAGTGTTCCTTTGGGTCCATTCCAAACCATGCTTTGAGAACAAGTTGAGATAGGGCCATTGGCATGTCTTAGTGCAATCATATATTATAAAGATTTTCATTTGATTTCATTTCAATCCATAGGTGCAAGCCAGGGCTAAGTCCACCATCCTCACTCTCACTCACTATTGTATATTTAAGGTGTTGGCATGTCACAACTAAGCTAAATTGCCAATGGATTTTCAATAGGGAAGACTCTCCTTCACATGCCTGCTTCCCTGCATGAGTTTGATTGGAAACCAACCAAACATTTGGTTTTTTTTTTTTCCTTGTTTGTGTTGGGGAGATGATGAGAAGGGCAATTGTTACCATCTCATTAAGCAAAGGATAGCATTTATTATGAATGTGGTAGATGCAAATGATATGAGTATTTCAAGATGCGGCCTTAGTGGCCCGAATGACTTTTCTTCTCTTTTTTTGAGGAATTAATACTAGGAACCACCCAAATTAGCCCATCTGTGCCATCAAATATGATCCTACTAATTAATATGTGCCCATGTTATTGCAGGTCATCATCATCATCGTCATCGTTATTAAAATTCTAACTATCAAATGAGTTCCACACGCAGTTTGGATCATGTGGATGTGTCCAATTATATGCTTCAATCTCTTGTGGGTAAGTATTGCGCTATGTCATTCTATTATTTTGAATATTTTTTATGTCATTTTCTTTATGAAAATAATGACATTTTCATCACCATTATCCTTATTGAAGCTATATTGTCCTCATTATAAGAGTTATTTTAAATTTTTTTATTATCGTGAGGTATTTTTATTTTAAATTGGAGGTGAAACTAATTTCAAGTATAAACAAAATTACTCACAAAATGTGTGTATTAGAGTATGTAAACGCCATAAAGCCCTCACAAGAAATACATATCCCATTGTGAATGTTGATAGCAGGATTTTTATCACAATTTTTGAAATGAACTCATTTTTTATGACTAAGATGTTCAGGTCTTTTAGAGCATCCAATTAATTCTTGAGACATGTACAAATCTCTCTACCTACATACGTCTGGTGACCATTGAGATAAAATGGGAATCGAACTCCTGTTTTCTGAAACGGGTTCTTGACTATCACTCTATCGCCTTTGAATTAATCTTTGAAATGAACTCTTAGAGGATTACTTCAAACAAAATCATCGTCCCAACAATATAATCTCATCATTTTAAATGTGATTTTTTTCAATTCTATAAAAAATTCTATTCTTTTGATTACCTCCTCCACATTCTTTTCAGCAAGTCAAACTTTATCTACTTTGGGGTAATTGTTATGTGGACCCCATCCATCACAATCATCTATCATTGAAGAGGGTCTACTGTAGATGTGAATTGGGCACTAAGATGTGAGTATTTTATCCACATTAAAATCATCCAGATGGGCCCCGCTGAATAGCCAGGTAGGATCATGTTGAGATCATTTGTGTGGGCCCAATCACATGCTTCACACCGTAGTGGATAGGTGTTTCAAGCATCATAGATAAATATTCTTGCATTCATGTTAAATGAACTTAACCGCAAATCCATGCTTTTATTTGATTGCGACATGCATATGTCGTTTTATACATGTTTAATTTGGAAAAGATTTCAGAATTTTTCATATTTTAAATTTTTTAATCAATTTTCATTCTTATTTCCATTTAACATATATTTCATGGTTGCTCTTTAATATGTTTATAATGAATACATGACTTAGTAGTATAGAAATTGAGTACTAAGATTAAACACATCTTGTAATTTCAATTTTACATGAAATGAACAAATAAGTTTATAATTGTTCTAAACATAGGTTAAAAATTCAAAAATAGATTTTTTTTGAAAAAAATTGAGAGTGGAGAAATATCTCTTGGGATAAGAGATATAGGGCTGAAGAGAGAGAAAAAAGGAATCTTTCGTATATAATTTTGCATAATCTTGAATGTTATCAGTTTTAATACTTAGATTAAATGAGATAATGCAAAGATATGGAACATCATTAAACTCAGGTGAGTCGATCTAAATTGACTCAACTCAATAAAAATTTGAATCAATTGATTTCACAAATTTTACTGAATTTTCTTTTAATCAAATGTTGATTTCTTTACTTAATAGAATATTGAGTTGAATATGATTTTTGACTTTTTGAACCATATGTCATGTGCCGATTTTACACTAAAAATCGCTAGTTGATTCCAAAGTTCTCTAACCCCTCTTATAAACCTAGGGTCATCCCGAGGTACTTCTGATGTGGGACTCTAATCATCCAACCCAATTCTTGTCGCCTTCGCCAAGTGGACCCACACCTCTTGTGTAGGGCCCACGCAGCTAAAGTATCCTCAGCAGATTCTTATCTTTTTTCCTCTCAAAGGCCGGACTCACATCGCCCCTCAATCAGTACACATCACCACGCCTAAGGGGGAGTCCCATCGTACACGAAAGTGGCCCGATTTGCTCTGATACCAAATTGTCATTGGTTGGTTTCACACTAAAAATAACTAACCGATTCTAAGTTTCCCACCTCCGCTTATAAATTCACATCCCAAGGTACTTCCGATGTGGGACTTTGCCCACCTTACATATGGTTCTAAACATGATATATGAGCAGAGGAGCAGTCACATGCTTGCAATTTGCACACGTATAGGCTGCTTGTTGTGACTTGTGACGGTATACATGATGCAATGCTTGCATAAGCTGCCACCCATAGAGTAGAGGTCCATGCTTTGCGACTCAAAGACCATCATCAAAATCATCAAAAGAGGAGTAAAAAGAGAGCTAAGGAGAATTCAAAAAGAGCAGCAAGCAGCCATGCTTGGGCTCCACCCTCCCAACAGTAATCCTTTCTTCACTTCCCTTCAAATAATCAGAACACGTGCTTTGTGGAATCTCCATCAAATAATATGCAAAGTTCTTGCATTTTTAAGTGGGAAAAAACTATTAAAGATCGAGTGTTAATGAAAACACTTGAATGCTACACTTTGATTAAACCACATGTATGATTACATGTTTTCTGTAAGGTTGATCATAAGAGTAGAACTAGGAACTAAGAAAGCTGACCTCACCTAGTCGGAGAGAAAAAAGAAGTAGTTTTTATTTTTTTTGACAATAAAGATGATACAATTACATGTTTAAGCCATTGTTTTCCATCTAATTAGGCCAACTAATTTCATCCAAATCATCCAACGACAAGAAGATCTCATCCAAGCATGAAAGCTCCGACCCATCGTTGCATGAACTCGTTTGCGAACCACAGTTCCTCTCCTGTACTCGACAAAGGATCCACTCATCTGACACCTAAAAAAAAGATCATAGAATTTGATTAATCGAAATATATTAGAACCACTTGCAACTCTCGTCTCTCAAATTAGTTAAGAAGGAGTCAAACCAAGACCTTTAGTCTAATTTTAGAAGTTTAGACCAATTGAATTATTTAAATATTCAAACAAACGCAAATGAGCCGAGCCACATATTTCAAGGACATGGACCCCTGCATGTACTAGGATTAAGAAAACCACAACCTTATCATGGGCCATAGAACCATATAATTAATTAATTATTAGCCTTACTACAGGTACAAGGGTATTGAGGAATTACAATTTTTGACTTCCCTCTTCTTCTGGACGATCTACTACTGGTGCCACGATCCAAGAGGTGAAATTCATGCATGACCCAATTGGTCTTAATCCCTGTAGGAGCTTCCCCAACGTAGAAACAAAGAGATTTCTTAATACCCACTGTCCTGTCAGCACTTGTAATGTGATCATCAGAACCAATCACCTTCCAATAACCAGTGGGTGAGACTCGGTCTTGTACCCTATGACGGAAGAAATACCACTTCTTTTCTCCCTCCAATGCCTTGCCTACTCCCACATTCCATATTAAAGGTTAATTTCAATTCAAATCAACGAAATAACAAAAAATTAGTTAAATAAATATGGGAACAATATTTTTAAATAAGTAATTGAAGCAAATGATGTAGTGTATGAGATGTGACAAACCATTAAGATCCCAAGGATCGAAGCGGCAGAGATCAAGATTAGGGATGGTGTTGGGATGGCATGGTATGTTGGCCACCTTCCGGTAGAGGAAATGAAAGACGAGCTCTTCGTCGGTGGGGTTGAATCGGAAACCAGGTGGGAGGTTCATGCTATCTTCACTCATGTTGATGAAGAGAAATTTGAAGAGAGAAAGAGAGAGATAAAGTGGATGCTTGTGTTTTGCTGAATACATGCAGAGAGTTTTGTATATATAGTGTTAAGGAGAAAGAGAGAGGTGATGGTGTGGTCATGACCATTAATTGTCATAGATATCGTTTTGGAGATACCAAATGTGTGAACTGTAATAAGGGAATATTTTTAAATTTTTAGATTTTTACTGAAAAATTAACGGAAAAATCTCGCGAAAAAAATATGATAATTAAAAATATTATAAAGAATTAACCAATATTTTACTAAAAATTTATGAAAAATTTATCATGATATTACCAATTATCATGATTTTATTGAGGATTTACTACGGTATCGATAAATCTCGAGATATTAACAAGATTGGTATTCCGTTGAAAAAACAATATATGATAGTTTTAAAAATATTGAAAATATAAATATTTATGGCATTTTGTCATGAGTCAACTCATGATTCCAGGAAGGCGGCTAGCCATGGGACGTTGATGGTTAGAAGTTTGAAAACGGAAAGTGGTGCTGTTAGAGGGAACGGAAGATTAACTTTTTAAGCTAATTCAATATATTTAGGCACTGATCCCATGAAGGAAACTAATAATCTATCGAGAGAAGTTTTATTAAGGTAATTCCATGATAAGAACAGATGATGGGCATATGAGTGGGCCCCATGAGAGTGAAATCTGGTGGGCCATTCATAAATCAAAATTTCACATAATCCAGTTGGATTTGGATAGTTGAATCGTGGATTTTTGGCCGTCCATCTGTGGAAATAAAAATCTAAGATGATCTTATAGTCTCATTTTGAATAATTTGACAATCTTAATATTGATTAACTATCCAATTATCTATTTTCTAATCATATAGAGAACTCCACTTACAAAATTTTATACTGATAGGCCGAACACTTGTGCTTCAATATCTATGTACACCTCTTCAACCCTTTACCCCTCTTAACTAAAAATATCTTCATTGAAAACATCTTTTTCTACAAAAATTTCAAATTTGCTATGAAGATAATGAAGCCAAAGAAACTTTAATCATACTTTAAACTGTAGTTTGAACGAAGGTGGAAATGTCCAAGAAAATGAAAGGATGAAAATGAAAGGGCAACTGTAGCTTTTCCTCACTTTTGGACTTATTTTGTTCTTGGGTCAAACAAAGTGGGCCCTCATAAAGTTACAGACCATCCAAATGAAAGTGAGGTCATGGAATTCAGACAACTTGGATATCACATTTACTCAGCTTTTATTTGATTAAATATGAAGAAATTACAACAAAAAAGTAAAATATGCACAAAGATCCTCTAAATTCTCATTGGCTGCGTTTGGATGAGGGTTACCTTGAGTGAGGGTGATCCTTGAATTATCTTGTTTGGTAATTATAGTGGTAAAGTAAAATCTTACTTTAAGAGTAAAAAATCTTATTTGGTAATTATAAGGAAGGGTAACTTGATATATTAATATTTTTTTAATTTTTTTTATAAAATATAATTATTAAATAATATTCATGAAGTAAATTCTAATAATATAACTTATAATAATATTATCTATTTTTTTATAAATTATTTTTCATAATTATAATTTAAAATGAACACTTGCATTCTGACATCAAAAAATAAAAATAAAGAATTTTTTTGATATTATTATTTTAAATCTCAATAAATGAATAAAAAATATCAACATATCTCTTCATTAAATTTTTTTTTTATTTTTTATATTATGTGAATTTAATAAACATATTAATTCCCATAAAATTGTTAATATGTCAGGTTACCCCTACTCAAGGATAACCCCAGGTAACCCCTGCAAAATTTACCCCTCATCCAAATGCATCTCGTTGAAAATATTGACAAATTTTTAAAATAAACATTCAAAAAAATAATTGCTAATTACCCTAAAATAGATTACCATGAACATCAAACTTTTTTGAAGTTTCAAGACCCTTTCGAAATTTGGACAGAATCACTCTTTAAAAATATGACATTTTGACAATTATGTTTCATAAAATTTTATTTTTATTTTTATATTATATGAATTTAATAAAAATTAATAATTCTTATAAAATTGTTATGTCAGATTACCCCTGCTTACAGTTACCCCTACTCAAGGGTAACCCCAGATAACCCCTGTAAAATTTACCCCTCATCCAAATGCATCATGTTGAAAATGTTAACACATTTTTAAAATAAACTTCCAAAAGAATAAATTGTTAATTACTCTGAAAGAGATTATGATGAACCTCAAACTCTTTCTGAGTTTCGAGACCTTATCGAAATTTCGACAGAATCACCCCTTAAAAATAGAATGTTTTGAAAATTATGTTTCATAAAATTTTATTTTTATTATTTATATTAGATATAGATTTAATAAAAAATATTAATTCTCATAAAATTGTTAATATGTCAGTTTACCCCTACTTACAGTTACCCTTACTCAACGGTAACTCCTGTAAAATTTACCCTTCATCCAAAGGCATCATATTGAAAATGTTGACACATTTTTAAAATAAATTTCAAACAAAATTAAATTTCTAATTACTCGAAATATATTATTTTTTAGTTATATAATATATAGATATTTTGAAAGATTTTAATTTTATATAATATAATAGATACAGAGAGGAAGGCAAGGGGTATTGAGGGGTAGGATATTGTGAATACCCCAACCTGCAAAGGAGTATTCAAAAATGGACGACAGGGGTAAATTTTCAAATTTTGATCCTCACCTCTTATTACCAAACAGGGTAACAAGGGGTAACAGTTACCCCTCTTACCCCCATCCAAACGCAAGCCCTTGTGTTTTCATGAAAAGATTTTATGGTTCTTCTACTTCAAGCATGGAAAACCTTGGATTCCTTCCTCTTCATGGTCACTTGCTGCAAAGGGTCCCATTGTCCTACCAACCATGAAGAAACTAGGCACGAAAATTCCTTTCACATCCTTCTAAAGGCTACTTGACAATCAGTTTTTTATTTTCAAATGAGAGGAATGGATGAATAATGAAATGATTTTATATAAAGTGTGCTCAGATTAAGTAAAAATATTTCAATAAAATTAACAATAGTTCTAAGAATTATCAAGCCTCAAGATTTAGTTGCGATAGATCCATTGAGTAGTTTACTGATGTGGGGCTCAGTGGATTCCCGGTCGCTCTGGCGGTGAGGAGTCCCGCTTGCTGGCTTGATAGATTATAGGTTGAAAATTAGTCCCACATTTCCCTTTCCCTTAGACATGACGCATTTTCGTGTGTCGAAAAACAAAGTCAGTGAGCTTCGACCCGGTGGATTCCAGGTTAGTCAAAGAGGACAACATCGTGCCTTGAGGTCGGTTCTACATCAAATGATATCAGAGCCGATGACGCAATGATGCAGGGCTTGGTGATTCCACCTCACCCTAGTAGTGAAGAATCCCCCTTGCTAATCTGGTTGATTCTGAGTTGGGCAAGTGAACAATATCGTACTTCAGAATCGATTCTACATCACTGAGACACCAGAAAAGTTGGTTGCAGTGTCAGTTGACCCAAATTCCAAATGAGTCAATGAGCTTTGATTACTTAGAGATTGGCATGGAGTAGTTAAAAGCACACTACACAAGGTATTTATTTACCTGGCCATCAATCTTATGGTTTGGCTGGATGTGACAAGCAACACTGAGTTGGGAGGTCACTTCAGATCTTTCACAAGAATTCATCGAATGGTGTTGAGCAAGAAGCGTGCTAAGCTTGTTCAGTGATGTGAAATACTGGTTTGTCTTCTTGAGGGATCTATTGATGCGAGTGATGTGAGTGATGTTTACTTTGAAGAAGGATGGCTTACTTTTTAAGAGATTGAAATAAGAAATTAGTGTTCTTTCATCATCCACTTCTTATGGTTTCATACTTCCACCAAACACTAGTGTAGGCTGTTTATATAAATATTGATTTGAAAGGTTAGGCTTCATTCTTTTGTAATTATTCAAAAAATAAGTAACTTAGGTCCTGCCCAGTAGAAAGAAGAGAAAAGGACTCAACACACCATGTTGCTTCTGAGGTCAGGTTGAGAGTTGAAAGTAGAGAATGGATTCATCCATCTTCATGCCATCCCACTGGTGATGTTTTATCACCTGCACGGCCGGCCCTAGCCATAGGCGAAGTAGGCCACCGCCTAGGACCCCCAAAATAAATAGGTCCCAAGTCCATAAACTCTTTTATTATATGTTAAATAGTTAATAATGCATATCAAAACACAAATCCATTATTGTCCAGTTCGGATTATAATGCTTGCTTTCTATTTAGATGGCCTCGATTAGAATTGTGGTTGAGTTTTTAATTATTTTTTAACTAATAATTATTAAAATCCTCATTTTTATTGAGTTTAATAATAATAATGAAAATAACAATAATTTTAATTAATAAATAATCTTTTAAAATATATGTATCATCTAAATAAAGCGGCCTTCAAATTCCATCTAATCTCATTTATGACTTTTAAGTTACTACCACTTGAAATCATTTGAATATTTTTAACTATTTCAAATTTAAAACACTCAAAATTGAAAAATTATATGTTGATAATTTTTCTATTCAATTTAAAACGTGGATTTCTTAAAAAATTAAAATAATGATAGTAACAATCATAATAATAATTATTATAATCTTCATTTTTATTGAGTTTAATAATAATAATGAAAATAACATAAATAATTTTTTAAAATATATGTATCATCTAAATAGAGCGAAAGAGAAACATATATTTACTTGGTAATTTTGAATTAAAAATAATTTAAAGCTTTTAAAATTTGAAGAGATGAAAAAATTATTTAGATATTTCACACTTTGTAAAAAAGCTTTATGATTTTATCTTTTGTGAGCTTATAAAAGGCCCATTTTAAGAATTCGCTTAGGGCCCCTAAAATCTCAGGGTCGGCCCTGGTCACCTGGTTCACAACAGTATTGGCTTACAGTAAGATAATTTCTCGTATATATAGGGGTTAATGTTAAAACACATGAGTAGAGATATTCTTAAAAATCGACTTATAAGAAGAGGATGCCCATGCATTTATAAATCCCAAGATCTCAAAACCCACAAGTGACGTGGGACATACTAACACTCTCCCCTCAATGCTAGCTAGAGACACTTGGCTCTCCCTCTCCATACAGATCTAGAGATACAAACCCAACCCATCTTTGTGGTATCTTGATCTGATACCATGATAAATACATGAGTAAAACTATCCTTAAAAATCGACTTATAAGAAGAAGATACTCGTGCATTTACAAACATCAAGATCTTAATGACTCTTCCTCTGCTTGGTGGAATCCAACATGAGTTATGAGAGATCAAACACAAGCTTAGTATTGAATGAGATAAGAAGTCTAATTTTTCACATTCTATTATATCTGAATCTTTTAGCATATCGGTCATTACTTCACAAAAACTAAGTTCAATCTTCCACCCACCATTTGCCCTAGTTGGTTCAGTAATCAACAAGGGCAGGGATTTGAGCTTTAGAGGAGGTAATATGAAAATTCTCTCTGAATAGGGTTTTCAAAAGTTGAGGAAGGAGCCCGTTGCTCTTCATCCGAACGCAGCTTTAGGAGCATCAGCGGTCAAATTTGGAGTCCACGAAGTCTGCTAATGAAAATTTTATGATCATGTGAAGTTGGATGAGTGGTAGGAGTCTAATTAAATAAGTTACGGGAGTAAGATACAAGAAAAGACATAATAGATAATAGAGTGATTGACATTATAATTTATAATAGGGTCTAATAGAAAATTAAAATTTAATTAACCGACTCCAAATAGATAAGATGTCTCTTAAATGATGATAATAATTAGTAGGCTTTAAGAAAAGCTTCAAATAGCCAGACATAATTCTAATTTCAAAAATATTAAAATCTGAATTCAAAAATCCAATACATTTAAGTAGATGTAGATTTGGACAAATATCGGCCGAGACGCCGATATCTCAGTAAAGGCAATTTTTGTAGTCCTGATATGGACTCTATCCTTTTTGGGCTTCTCTGGCCTGGTATCTTTTTTGTCGAGGCCTCTCCTTGGGCCTCTGTATTTCGGTTTGGTTTTATGTCTTCCAGCTTGAGCTGTGGGCTATTTTTGCCTTTCATTCATTGCTTAACCTGGGCTGTGGGCTGTTTACTCTTTATATTTTCTTCGGCTTTTGAATGATAATTATCCAACTCAATAAAAGAAAAAAACTAACCGGGCTAAGCCTAATTTTCATAATTTAAGCCTATATGATCTTTAAAGAAAGAAAAAAGGAAAGTAAAGAACAATCTGAGCACAAAAATGGACTCAAATTACAAATATTTGCAGAAACTTTTAGCCCATTAAAAGCCCAACATTTTATTTTATGCTGAACTTTAAAACCTGGCTCACAACTCTTTTCACTTTCATGAGTTTATGGTTGGCATTTATTAGTCCCATCAAATTAAAGAAAGGTGCAGGTATTCTGTATATAAAAATCAATTAGCATTCAAAATATTTAAATATAAGTTAAATAAAATGAACTCAGAAAAAATCTGGCCCAATTTCTCCACTTCATTTTGATATGAATGTAGGTTGCGATTCCCTATTTGGTGAAAAAAGTAGGAGAAAGCTGGAGTTGGAGAATTCTCTTAGTGGAGATGCACTTGAGAAATGGGCCTATGTTGCACCAAACCCAATTATAATTGAGAAAATTAAAGTTTGGGCTACAGATGGCGAGAGGCCAAGCTTAGGCCGGACCTATGTTGTTACCCAAAGTCCAAACCAGGGGGGAAAAACGCTGGGACCGAGATTTCGGCATCTCGAAAGAAATCTCGTGCCACGAATATCGGCTGATTTCAGTCTATATCTCTCTCTCTCTCTTTTCCAAATCTCGGTTGAGATGTATTATAATGGCTGATATCGGCGAGATCTCGATCATATTGGCTGAGATCTCGCCTGTACAGCCAATACATCTCGAATCCGCTGAGATATCTCGGACGTCCAAAACCTGAAATATCTAGGCCAATACGAGATGTATCTACCGAGATTTAGACCCCTAGTCCAAGCCCAAGTACGATTTAAAAAATGAAAGTCCGAGCCAAAGCCCAAGTACATCATGGACCTTAAGTTATGTTCTCAAACCCAACCTCAAAGAACCCAACAAAAAGCCCAAGTATGAGAAAAAACTCGAGTAAAATATAAAACCTACTTAGTACGAGGAATATGTATATCACAGTACTTGGTTTATGTTTCTTTTAATTTTCATTGGAACCATTAAAAAAACAATTGAATTGCAAAAGAGACTTAATGAATTATAAAAAGACTAAACTTCATTTCGAATTTCTATCTTTAACAACTTAATCATAGTGGTCAAACTCACTAAGTGTTTCTAAAAAAAATTCAAAGATGTACGGTGATTTTAATCAGTAGAATTAAGTGGATATAAATTGAATTTTAAACTAAATTTTAGTACTTATACATCATCAAGTCTAATTTCCATCCATATTGTTGTTATTTTTAGTGAATTTTATGAAATTTTTAAAAGGCATACCTAATATTGTCTCAATTTTAAAATAAAAATATACATAAGTATTTGGGCCAGATATCGGGCTTTGGATATGAGGATTGATATGTACAAGCACAGTCTCTTTTCATTTTAAGGTATGATTTTATCATACTTGTGTAATACTATTACTAATTATAGACAAATTAAAACAATTTAATCTATAGATAACTAATTTAAATTATTCTTACGTTAAATAAAAAATTCTTTTAAAATAAAAGAATATTTCTATTATTAACACATTCAATATAAAGTAGTTCTACGGAGAATTAACTTGTAAGGAACCAACTTGAGATGCGGGAAGTTTTGAGTTCAAGTCACTCATTCTTAACAACTTGGTCTTAAAAAAAAATGAATAAGGAAAACAACTCTTAAACGTTATCACTTAGGTGGAATGTATAAATGACTATATAAATAAAATGTATGTGTAATTTCATGCTTACGAGTTTATCCAATCATCATCTTGTCAAATAGGGCATAAAACGTTAATGGTTTCCGGCTTCAAAATTTTCAAAGGATTGAGATTATAAGACTAAAATGATCAAATATGTGTATAATTTGACACACATGTCATCTGAAAATATTTTTTATGATCATGCAATGTATATAAATTTTATTATCTATTTAATTACATGAGTTCACCAATAATCCAATGAACCCAATTTAAAGAGGTCCTTCTAAATTAAAAATGGATTTGAATTTTAAAAATAAATTAGATTATGAATACATTAATAGATGGCTAAAATATGAGCTGAGTTATAATAACAATAATAATAATAATAATACCCCGTCTATATATATATATATATATATATATATATATATATATTCCTTAAAAAAAATTGAATGTGGATAGTTTAGTAATTGCGCATTTGTTTTAGCGCCACCGTCGTCGGCTACGGAGTCCTACCGTTGCATGGAGTCCTTTCCATTCCTCCCCCTTCCCTTATATAACGCTCATCTTCAATCCTGTCTGTGGCCTATTCAGTCTCTTTTTCCGCAAGAAAGTGAAGGAAAATCAAAACATTAGATATCTCGGATCTGCTCTGTTTTCCACCTTTTTGTTTTTGAAACAAAAAAATGGTAAGAATACCTCTTCTTTAACCAGTTTTCCTTCATCAATGCTGCTGCGGATTCTTTAGATTGTCACCTCTCATTTTGGAAGTTTCTATATTGTTTCCATTTCTACTGAAATTTTTGGTTTCTTTATGAGTTGATTGAGATTCTAGTGTGAGTTTGGAGCAGCTGATCTTTTAATCTAATGAGTTGTGGGCATTTCCCTGTAAAAACATGGATTTTGTTTTACTTTTTTCTATCAAAAGGCGAGATTATTCGATTTCTTGCCCTTTTTTAATCTAATGCTCGTATTAGAAATAAATTAAGGTTTTTGTAAGCTATAATTATTTCCCTATCCATAGAATTAGAACAGATCTTTTGTGCTTCTGTCGCTTTTTATTTAATTTTGCAGTTAGAATTCAATGCAGATTCTTCTAACTCAACTCTTCTCCTTTCCAAAAAATTTGAATTTGTCTGAAAAGGACAGTTCTTTCATTTTTGTTGCGCTTTTTAGTTAATGTTCTGGTTAAAATTCAATGTAGGTTATTCTCATTTCTCATTCTTTTCCTTTCTTTAAATATTGATTTTTGAAAGGACTATATTTCGTATTCTTGCCATTTTTTATATGGAATTCAAGAAATTATGCAATCTAAACCAGTTCCAATAAATTGGTGTGAACTTTTAATCACAACCTTGGATTAAAATATTTTTGCTTCTCCAAGTGTTTTGATTGAAATTTCACACCAAAGTCTGTAAATGATTCACATTGGATAATTTTTCATAAAATTCTGGTTGGAATTGAATGCAGATTCTTCTAACTCTTCTCCTTTTCAAAAATTCATGGTTAAAATAACAAGTTAGTGTGATAATCTGCTTGGTTTGGTAATTTGGAATAAATTCTTTTATGTTCTAACACGCATCCTGTCTTAAATTGTGGTAGGTTGTATGATTTCTAGGAGTAGATCCAAAAAACGCTCGGTCAGGAATTCCATCCCTGTTTTACATGTACAACCGTTGAGTAGGGCCCAGTACGATGACAAATTCGAACTGCCTCAATGTTCTACTCTACCCTTTGACTTTGGGGTGGAGCTCATTTGGTGACCAATTTAAATTACTCAATCCACTGCTTTTATCTTCTAAGAGTCAAATCCGATTATAAGTATTTATATATAATTTAACTCTATCAAAAATCAATAGATTGAGATGATCTCATTGGATCACATTGCCACTCTGATTGTGCATCTGATTGTGCACCCATCCATCTTTAAGGCCATGGCAGAAGGTGGGGTTCACCCTCTGGCATTACATGTGAGAGAGCCAAGCTTGGGTGCTTCTTGGACCTTCCCAATTTCCTCATTAATTTCTGATATTTCCCTCATTAGGTTCAGCTATTCCACTGTTTTTGCATGATTGCACTTTCCTGAAATTGCCTTTTGTATTTAAATTTACTTTTAAGATCTTGAAATTGTTGGATTAGTGTATCTCTGATTTCATAAGCCTATTGATGATGTAGTTGGGCTTAACTAAATTTTTTGCTCAAATATAAGTGGATCCGTGGCCTTGGCCTCTTGTAAGTTGCTATTAAGGTCTTGTAATGTTGGATATGTAACTCTAATTTCTTGTCTTAAATCTATTATTGTCAGTAATCATCATCATTGCTGTGCTCTGCTTAATTTTGTGCTCAAATAAAGGTGGATCTTGTATTATTTTTGCCATTCATGAAAACTCAGTGCTCAATCAGATTGTTTTTTCGTTGATTCTCAAGCTTATGTATTCTTCCCCATCACTTCAGATCATGGGGGCTGTAATTTATGAAACTATAATTTGGATGGAATTTTAGTCACTATTTTGCAATTGCAATGCTAGGAAGTATATGTTTATATACAATACGTGGCTTTAATTATTTCTACACAGCTTCAATTATATCATGACTTTGTTAGGGTTTGTTGGACTTGTCGATGTAATAACACAGGTAGATGAGTCTATAGTAATTCTTTTCTTGTTGCCTTCTTTTTTTCCTGTTTCTTATTCAGATATTTTAGTACATTGAGGTTGAAACTATGTGTTAAATGGCGCGAGTGGATAATCGAAAAATCATCATCACCAAACTGTTCGACGGTGACTATTGTTGTGTTTGTTGCTCTATGCTTGATTGGGCTATGGATGATGACATCTTCAGTAGTAGTCCCTGTGGGAAACGTAGAGATGTCTCCAGAAGAGACAAATGCTGAGGTGAAAAAACAAGTTGAAATTGTGAATGAACCTCAGCGATCAGAAGAAAGTTTAGATGGTGTAGTGAAAGATGCCAGCACCATTCCTGAAGTGAAACAAAACGTAAGTCCAGCTGAAAAAATGATAGATATTCAGATTGAGGAAGCCAAGGAAGAAAATTCTGTGAAGGAAAATGAGGAAAGAAAGAACATTCCTAATGATGTAACTGGAAATGGTGCTGGAAATGAATCTAATGGTACATTGGAGACTGCGATCAGCAAGGAACCAGTTGAGGCATCTAAACCTGAAACTTGGGGAGAGTTGAATGACACAACTAAAACTGAAATTGCAAGTGAATCAGATGATGCACCTAGAAAGGAAATTGTAAATGAATCAAATGATGAGACTAGAAGTGAATCAGATGACACACTCAGAAAAGAAACTGCAAATGAATCAAATGTTGATTCTAGAATTGAGACTATAATTGAATCAGATCATACGCTGGGAAAAGAAACTGCGAATGAGTCAAATAATGATCCTAAAACTGTGACTGGAAATGAATCAGATAATGCATTCAAAAAAGAAACTGGAAACGAATCAAATGGCGCTTCTAAAACTGAGACTGGAAATGAATCAGATCGTGCACTCAGAAAAGAAAGTCTAAATGAATCAAATGATGATTCTAAAACTGAGACTGGAAATGAATCAGATCGTACACTCAGAAAAGAAAGTCTAAATGAATCAAATGATGATTCTAAAACTGAGATTGGAAATGAATCTGATGAAACATCTAAAACTGAAAAGAAGAATGAACAAAATGAGAAGGCTGAAATTGAAGAAACTAATATGGAAAGTGGAGAGGAGGATTCGAAAGGCAAAGAATCAAATACAGAAGGCAGCAAAACAAATGAGAATGGACAAGCAGATGGTCAAGATAGGGGTGAGACTAATTCAGAATCAGAGGAGAGCTCAGGTGCAACTGGAAAGGGTGAAAATGTTCCAGGGAAGATACAGGAAATGGTGGAACAAAATCAAGGACATGAGTATGAACAAAATTCCAGTGAGAACAAAACAGAGAATCAGACGAAAAGACCAACGTTCAAATGAGGTGTTTCTTGATCCAACACAGTCAGAACTTTTAAATGAGACTAGTACTCAAAATGGAGCATTCTCAACTCAGGCTATGGAATCAAAGAATGAGAAGGAAGCACAGCAGTTGTCTTCTTCTAACAACCAAACTGTCAATAAAACATCCGCCGGCGAAGAGAGTGATAATAATGAGTACAATTGGAAACTCTGCAATGCCACTGCTGCGCAAGATTATATTCCCTGCCTTGACAATGGGGAAGCTATCAAGAAACTCAAGACCACCAAGCACTATGAACATCGAGAAAGGCACTGCCCAGAAGAAGGGCAGACCTGCCTTGTTCCCCTTCCCAGTGGTTACAAACGGCCAGTCCTGTGGCCCAGTAGTAGGGATAAGGTATACTTTGCTTTCAGTTTGTTCTAAACGTAAGCTTATATTCATCACTAGTTTCTAATTTAAAATTTTTAATGGCTCTTTTTTTGTGTGCATTCTGCAGATATGGTACTACAATGTTCCTCATACCCAGCTTGTACAAGTAAAGGGGCACCAGAATTGGGTGAAATATACAGGAGAGTTCCTTACTTTTCCTGGTGGTGGAACTCAGTTTAAACATGGTGCACTGCATTATATTGATTTTATTCAAGAGGTAGCCACTTCTCCTTGGACTACCTTTTTTCTAGAGTCAAAATATTGTGGTGGTATTTTTCTTATCCCGAAAAAAGGACCTATGATTGTTGTTTCACTGTTTAAGTCATTTTCTATATCATTTTTATTGGAGTAATTTCTTTGAGTTCTTCCTTATGTCTATTCTTGCTCCATCTTTGGGAGCACTGGTCCCTAGTTAGCATGGAAAAATGTTTGGGCATCATATGTCAAAAAGCAATCTGTGTCAGCAATACATTACTCATTTCTTCAAGGAAATAAAATTGCATGGATGGCATTATAGAAAATATATGTTTTCATACAAGTGGGGTTAACCTTTTCTAAATTTGTATCTGTAAATGAACTATTCCTCCTTGATTCTACTTTTTCAAGACTATCGCTCTGATTGGGGAAGTATTGATTATTAGGTTAAAAAATTGTCATGCCATGGCATGTGATTCTCTGCATTCCATGTTGTGGTTTAGTCTAGAGATGAATATCCTTCCTTCCAATCAAAGTGTCAATTAACTGCCTACTACAATTCATGATGGAAGGGTTCTTTATAGTTTTGATTCAGGGAATGTGGTCTATTAGGACGTACAACAATGAGAAGTTCAATCTTCAGGATTATTTTCACAAATTCGTAGTTGATTTCTGAAATTTTAGCTGTCACAGTTTAGAAGAAAATGTGCATGACATGGATAAATGTTGTAATTATTGAACAGTCTTTGCCTAATATAGCCTGGGGAAGGCAAAGTCGTGTGGTGTTGGATGTTGGATGTGGGGTGGCCAGTTTTGGAGGCTATCTCTTTGAAAGGGATGTTGTTACCATGTCATTTGCTCCTAAAGATGAGCATGAAGCACAAGTGCAGTTTGCACTTGAAAGGGGAATTCCTGCTATTTCTGCTGTCATGGGAACGAAGAGGCTACCCTTCCCAAGCAAGGTCTTTGACATTGTTCACTGTGCACGCTGTAGGGTACCCTGGCACATTGAAGGTATTTTCTATCCATTAATCTCTTTCTAATTGATTTACCTTCAATTACCCTGAAATTTTTGTTTAGGTAATTCATTTAATGTAAAACTTGCAGGTGGTAAACTGCTTTTAGAACTAAATCGTGTGCTACGACCTGGTGGTTATTTTGTTTGGTCCGCTACTCCAGTTTACCAGAAGAAACTGGAAGATGTTGAGATTTGGAATGGTATTAGTATTACCTCGACAAGCCTTGAGAGTGTGCCATTTGCTATATATGTCCCTCTATCTTGGATGTAGATTTATGCCTAAACTTCGTGCTTATTGATGCAGCAATGTCTTCCCTGACAAAATCCATGTGCTGGGATTTGATGACAAAGGTGAAGGATCCAGTGAACAGAGTTGGAATTGCTGTATATAAGAAGCCTTCTTCCAATCATTGCTACCAAAAAAGAGTAAGGGCCGAGCCTCCACTCTGTGAACAAAAGGATGATCCGGATGCAGCCTGGTATAGGATTTTTTCTTATTTCTATTTAATTGATACTCTTGGGTCTGTTAAGAAGTTCTTTAAAATAATGTTGGCAGTGTACAGGAATGTGCCGTTGCAGGCATGTGTGCACCAAGTTCCTGTTGCTCAGGGGGTGCATGGGTCACAATGGCCAGAGCAATGGCCACAGAGGTTGTTGACAGCTCCTCTTTGGTTGAATGATTCTCAGGTTGGAGTTTATGGCAAACCGGCCCCTGAGGATTTCAAAGATGACTATAAGCATTGGAAACATGTAGTGAGCAACACATACCTTAATGGGATGGGAATCGACTGGTCTAGAGTGAGGAATGTCATGGACATGCGATCTGTCTATGGAGGGTAAGTATTAAAATGATGTAATTCAATTATTGAATGCTAAAATTGTTGGTCATTTCAGATTTTTTTTATACAAATGTGTCTGGTAGATGGCACAATGCAGACCCAAAACTTCATTTTATTGTATTTTTTTTTGGGGGGGGGGTGGGGGGTGGGGGTGAGGGGGGGTGGTTAGTTATGATTTTCTTGGATAAATGTGGGGAAACAAGAGCTGCAAACTTAGTTCTTTAGGTAGTTTCTTATATTCTAGGATGAAATCAGATCCTTCAACAGCCTAAACTGGCATTAGCTTTAACCAACCAATGTTACCGAAAGTATTCACGATGATGGTCAGTTATGTCAGTTCTAATAAGAAAATGTCTGTAGTTAGTATTGTTAGCATCGGCATTTCTCTACAATTTGCCCTTGATATCACTATTTATCACTCTTTCCATGTACTGGGTATGAAGTTCATCATTTTCTTCCAAAAGGGGTATCACTGGACCAATATTTTTCCAAATAAGGAAGAAAGATTAAGTAGTGCGACATGTTCGCTTTGAAGTTGGTTTTTTTTTTGTCTCAATAATGCAATCCCAACCGTGCTTTTGAATGGTCGTGTTTTGCAGTTTTGCTGCAGCTTTAAGTGACCTTCATATGTGGGTCATGAACGTGGTCACAATTGATTCACCAGATACACTTCCCATAATTTATGAACGTGGTCTATTTGGGATTTATCATGACTGGTGTGAGTCATTCAGTACCTACCCCAGGACATACGACCTTCTCCATGCCGACCATCTCTTCTCCAGAATCAAAAAGAGGTTTGTTACTTGTGTCGCTTTCTATACATGACGCAAAAAGGGTTGATAATTATTGACTAGTTCAGTTTCCAATCTGTTAAATTGAGTTTTCGCCTCAGGACTTTTTAGTGAAACTCAAGTTGGTAGAATTTTTTTATTACTGTCTACTTTCAGAGTTCTACAAAATTTTGATACCACTAAGGATTTCAAGTTATCGAAAAGGCCATAAGGTGCTAATGATGTTAAACACATGAGTAGAACTCATTCCTAAAAATTGGCTTATAAGGAAAGGGTGCTCGTGCTTATAAACCCAGACACAAAAGTCCACAGGCAATGTGGGACTTTTCTAACACTCCATTTCAGTGCTAGGGCTAGAGACACTCGGCTCTCCCCCTCTACTCAGAGCTGGAGATATGAAACGACCCATCCCAGTGATACCCTTGCTCTTATACCATGTTAAACACATGAGTAGAACTCATCTCTAAAAATCAGCTTATAAAGAGTGGATGCTTATATGCTTATAAACCCCAAGACCCAGAAGTCCATTGAGAGCACGAGACTTTACTAACAAATGCAATATAACCAGTGCTTTATCAGGGACAAGCTTCTATTGAATCAGGCAAGCATGTTCTCAATATTCACTCCTATCCATTACTTTATGGACTGGCTATCTTGCATATGTCATTGCATGAAGGCCTATAACATGTCCCCTATATTACCTGTTTGGTGTAAATAATGCATGCTCATTCTGGTAACTATTGCTCCTCCTACAGATGCGAGTTATTACCGGTGATTGTTGAGGTCGATCGGATACTAAGGCCAGAGGGAAATCTGATTGTGCGCGACAACGTCGAAATACTCAATGAGATAGAAAAAGTAGGGAGATCTCTGAAGTGGGAGATACGCTTGATTCAATCCAAGGACAACGAAGGATTGCTCTGCATGCAGAAGTCAATGTGGCGACCTCAAGAGATAGAGACAAGCACATCATCAGTTGCTTAGATCTTGTACTAACATTGAAGAGATGGTACATGGATTTGGTTTCTCTTTATCTGTCTTCTTGGTTATATAATTTTAGTTTTAGTAACAATGCCGATGCATGTATTAGCCCTGCCTCTTTTCCTTGGATGTTTTCCATAAGAGAGGAGAGGAGAGGAACCCTTTGTAGAATCACATTTTTTGCTTAGAAATGGAAATTGTTTGATTCTTTGTAAATCAACAGATGTCATGAGCTTAATGTCAATTTTTTTTGTTTATGCAGTTGTGTATAAACAGTTGATGTTTAATAACAAGTAAACATTCTAAATTGATTTACAGCATGTTTATGAGGATTTAAAAGGAAATTATTTTTAGTCATTGCCATGCATTTTTTCTGAGAAATATATAAAAATTTTAGAAACGTTGAAATTATTAGTGCAAGTAAAAATTTCAATTTTGAAAATTTAAATAAAATTTATTTATATTCATATCCTACTTATGATAAATGCAAACATAGAAACAATCTATTGTTTTTTCTAAGGTAATTTATCAGTAAATAAAAATTTATATAATAATTTAAATATTTATTAAAATTTTAAAATAACTATATAAAATACATAATATAACAAGTTGACAATTGTTTATGAAAACAAAATTAAAAAAATTTACCAAATTAAAGAAAGTGATGCATCAAAATAAAAATTAAAGATTTGTAAAGACCAAATTTAACGCAACAACCAAAACACCCAAGTGTTATATTTCTAAAAACCAACAACCAATTAACAAACCAGAAATAAAACCATATTTCAGTTAATTTTCTAAAACATTGAACTAATATCACAGCTATTCTCGTAAAAAATGCTTTTAGACGTTTCAATCTCCCCGTTTCTAAACAAAGTAGGATAAATGGGAAAATCTGGGAATTTTGAAAAAGAATTGACAGATACTCGCAGAAAAAAGCTGGCTGACGAGTCACGAAGCACGGACAATTTTTTCTTATTTTTTAACTTGCATGCTTCAGAATAATTCTGCATAAACCCATGACCGTCGTAAGGCCGTGATCGGAGCATTTTCGCTAATTTCTTCCCTTCCCCACGCCTCCTCCCCACCTCCGCCGCAGCTCACGGCGGAGGGATCCAATAAAATCAGAGTCCCGAGTCTTCGTTGAGACTGGAGGAGAAAGAAACGAGCAAGCTTCAGCTCACGGCAGAAGAGAAAGAAAGAGCAAAAAGAGAGAGAAAACAACTTTTTTGAATTTTTCTTATTCCATTGAATATGAGAGTTCTATTGATCCAATACGTCATCCATTTTAAGAGAAAACTTAGGAATATTAATGAACTACTTAGAAGAAAAATCTAATGAGGACACCTATTTACATTAAAAAAGGGTCAAAATTAACAGATAAAATAAATTAAAAATTAAAATCTTGTTAAAAAATAATAATTTGAGTCCACTTGGCACACTTGATCCATGTCCTAAATTAGAATCTCCCCATCCCTCTCCTTGCATTCAACAATCTATGGCCTCTGAGATACATTTTCATTTGGGATGCTATACAGACACTCAATTCTTCTTTCTCTACACATTATTTTTCAAAATTTTGAGTGAAATGACCTTTTCGCTCTTCCACTCAATCTTCCACCGAAGGCATCATCGAAGGAACCCTTCTTTCGGACGAATGATCGACTTAGGGTCAGAAGTGTAGCATCCACTTGGATCTAACAAAAAAAACTCACAAAATTGACTTTCAAATGCCCCAAGCAGCAGCTGAAGAAACTGGCCAGAGGAGGGTCCCACCATACCCAAATCAGAGATTTGTTGGTACACATGGATAGACCATCAGAAAATGGATTGGGTATGGTGAGTCTCATTGGTAAAAACTTTCTCCATCACCTGATCTAAGGTCAAGAATAAGATCTAGTGGCAAGAGATCTGCTGCCACCAGATCTTCTTCTCAAACTTAAATCAAGTGATGGAGAAAGTTTCTAACGGTGGGACCCACCATCCCCATTTTGTCTCTTCTGTGTATTCAGTCGACCATTCTTCCGAAGGAAGGGTTCCTTCGGTGGAAGATTAAGTAGAAGGGCGAAAGAATCATTTCACCAAAAATTTTGAAAAAGGATGTGAAGGGAAAGAAAAACTGAGTGTCTGTGTGACTCCCATTTTCATTTTTCTTCTTACTTATCGTTGTACGAAGCTATTTAAGATTAAAATTTTCTTTTAAAGAGTGAACCATAAAAAAAAAAATTGTGGTGCAAAAATCAGTACCCATGAAAAATATATACAAGCTGACAATCATTCTAGATTCAAAGAAATTTAAAGTATTTTCTTGCAAAATTGCATTGAGTACTTGCTAATATATTTGTTAGTTTCATTTCTATATTATGTCAAAATTCACTAAATTATTTGACAGCATGCTTGTCGGCTGTCTACTCCATCCAACAATATGTGGGTCTAAGCTCTTTATTGGATCTGGCACTTAATGGTGACATAGATTTAACTTACTTGTCACCGCTAAATCCTATTTACAATATCCTCCTCCTCAAGTCAGTCACTGGAGTGAGAGTCTAGTTTCATTGGCCGTGGCGCCTGATTTAAACCTGCTTGCTTTGTCTTTAAAGCACCCAGCTGCATTTGGATGAGAGGTAAGGGAAAACGAGGGTAATCCTCGTATTCCTCGCTTGATAAGGAAATGGAAGGTGCCCGTGCTCGAGAAAATCTGGATTTCTCCTTTCTACGGCGAATTACGAAAATCCCGGGATGGAATCTAAATCCCATCCCGCTCCTTGATTCTCGTATTCCTCTCTTCCCCTTTCTCAACGGAAAACTCTTTTCCCGCTACTCCGATCACGGCTACGAGCGAGTCTACCACTGAGCGATCGACTCTCTTCTTCGTTTTCCCTCTTTTTTGCCCAACCGTCTCTTACATTGTGGCTGCCTTAAGCGGCATTATCCATCTCCATCATCTTTTCAGTCAGCGAGGACTCTCTCTGTTTCAGGTATTTTTCCCCTTTTCCATTTCAAGGGTTTATCTCCATTCTGAAAAAAGAGAGACAATCATGGCTGTTATTTGCTTGTTCGTCTTCTATCATGGATTAGATTATTTGTGTCATTACTTACATAACTTCTTGCTTATAAAGTATATAGGGATTGTAACTTCCTCCATAATATGTTGGGTTATAATAGGTTTAAGCATGGAAGACGAGGTGAACGATAAGGAAATTGTTTCTCTAGTTAATATAGTGATTGAGGTAGTATGCATTCTTGCATCAGCTACAGCAGTGGTTGCAAAATATTATCATGACACACAAATAGTAAGAAGGCTTCGTTGATTTAATCAATCACATCGAGGAGGGGATAGATCAAAAAATGTTTATTGGACATTGGATATGGATTATTGTCTATGCAACCTCCTAATTGATCAAATACATCAAGGAGGACGAGTTGATGAAAAATTCACCACAAATGCATGGAAGAAGGTGGTGGAGGATTTTACTACATCGCAAATGACTAATTTGAATCGAGGAAATTTCAAAAGTCGGATGAAAACATGGAGAAAAACGTATAGTGCATTGTCGGAAATATCAAATAAGTCTGGCTTCGGATGGAATTCAATAACGCAATGCTTTATGGGTGAGGCAGATGCTATGGATGCATTCTATGAGGTATGATTTAATAAAATCTTTTTATGCACGTTCAGTAGCTTTATGTAATTGAACTTCAAGTATGTTTATTATGTTATATGATATAACTTCCCTTTATTTATTGCAGAAACATCATCAATTAGCTCCATATAAGAATAAGAAATTCCCTCTATATGAAAAATGTCTCATCATATTTGGGAAAGACGTGGCCACTAGCGGTGGTGCAATAGCTGGTGATGATATATACAAAGATACCATAGGTTCTTCTGTTCCACATACTCCAGGCTCAAACGGTCATCGAACACCTGCACTTAGCGATGGAGAAGATATGCTGGATTCTCATCCCATTGATCTCAATGAGGACGAGGAGTTCGAGAACATTGACAGTGGAGCATTTGTGGATGAATTAAGATCAACACCATACAGACTGTCTAGAGTTCGACCATCTTCAGATGTAATAGAGTCTCAGAGAAGTAAGAGGAGGAAACATGGGACATGGGAACATATGGCAAATATTATGGAAAGCATGACCAATGTTATAGAGAAATTGGGATCTCATGTTGAGACAATGTCTTCTAGATATAAAAGTAAAGGCAAAGTGGATGAGGAAAGAATGAATAGAGTTTGTAAATATATATCTGAGATCCCAGACATTCTTCTGAGTTGATCTACCCTACTTTCATATACATAATAGCTGATGATACGAGGGCATCTAAATTTTTGGGATTGGAACCTCACATACGACCAAGTTGGTTTCAAGATCATCTATTCGAAATCATTGAAAATGCTTTATCCTTTACAACATCACCATTTAGCTCTACTACCTCAGTTGTTTCTCAGTCATCTAGCTCCGCTCCATTTGCTGCTCCAACTGTTGTTCCATTTGTTGTTCCATCTACTAGAACCACTCCACCGTTCACTACTACATCATTTGGGATGAATCCCCACATCAACTAATTGACATCAACTAATTGTATGCGATGGTAGTTTTATTTTTATGGTTGTTTCATTGGTATGAACTTTCTTGGACATGTTTTATTTTAATTAGTTTATTGAGTGATGAATATCTTGAATCGTAATTATAGTTATTCTCATGATTTGTGTGAGATACATAAATTATGAGTTCTTTATTTATTTTTTCTATACCATGTTTGTTTATAGAATAATGAACTATGTTCTATACCATTATTTATGAAAGAATGAACCATTTGTTATGGACATTTTATTGTTATAGACTTTCTTGAACATATTTTATTTTAATTAGTTTATTGTTGATGAATGCATTGATTTATAATTAGAGTTATGTTGATTATTTGTATGGGATACATAAATTATGAATTTTTTGTTTTTTTTTTTAATAACATGTTTTACAGGTGGAATGGATATGGTAGAACTTCATGTGAACATATTATGACTTTCTATAAAGAGATATATTGTTTTTCTACCTGTAGGAAGTAAGTTTTTGGACTCCATTTTGACTTGTAATTATTGGTTCTTAATATTAATTGTCTTAGATGGGACTTATTAACTTGGATTTTTTATAAACTGTTATAATAGCTCATTATATTATGTATTTCACATCACCAATGAAAAACTTATAAATTTTTATGAAGAGATGTGTTGACATTTTTATTTATTTATTAGAATTTAAAAATAATTTTATATGTAGAAAATGTGTTTTTTTTTTCATTTCACTTCTTACAGTTGGAATACAAGTGCAAGAACTTTATATTAAGTTATAATTATGGGAAGGAATCCATAGAAAATTGTATAATATTGTTAGTTAGTTTTTATTTGATGGATATTATTTAATAGTTATGGTTTATAAAATTTAAATTTTTATATTAGATGAATTCACTAAAAGTCATTGATTCTCTTAAAATTGATAATATATCAGGTTTCTCTTGTTTACAGTTACCAAGCAAGATTCTTTTCCCTTAGGGAAAGTTCTTTTCATGTTATACCTTTTCCACTGTAATTACCAAACAAAACTAAGAGAAATATCTTAGCAAGGAGAAACCCCTGATGAAGGAAAACCCCTACATAAGGGAAAATCCTGCAAAATTTGCCCCTCATCCAAACACAACCCTAGTTTCCACATCTGCCAAAATCATCGGTTTCATATTTGCCAAAATTGCCTGGTATCCACAATTAAATTCCCAACTTATCGTGGTATTTACTCGCAGTCATTCCATTACTACAAATATCGGCGAGATGAAAGCCAATTGTATATATTTGCAGATGATTGTGTTCCTAGATGGCTCATAGAATCATACCACATAGGTTTTGACACTGTGGCAAGTGCAGACAAGTTTGGGATGTTTATTTTGTCCCGCTCCCACAGGATGTTTCTGATGAGATAGAAGATCCAACAGGTGGTAAGATAAAATGGGCGTTGCAGTATTTTCTAAAAAATTAAATTAAATTTTGAAATTATTGTCATTTTAGTAAAACTGAAAGTTCTTTCTTTAATTGCCTTTGTTTTTTTTTTTTTTTTTTACTTTGGAGCCAAACTGAAAATTTGAACTTGGAGGCAAATCTTTTTTTTTTTTTGGGTACTTCTTTAGTCTCACATTGGAATTGATGGAGAATTTAGGTGAGAGGTGTGATTTATAAATACCCTCTCAATCCATGCCACTTTTGTCTAGTGCCAGAGAAGGGAAAAGTAAAAATAAGTATAAGTATAATAATAATAATATGAAGAAAGAAAGAATGAATAAGAAGAGGAGAAGAAACCAAAGAGGGATTAAAAAGCTCAACGACTCTTTCCCTTAATGGTATCATAGAAACCATGGAGGGATTAAGAGCTTAATGGCTCTTTTCTTTAATGGTTTTGTAACTTTGTCAGAATTCAAGTTTTTTTTTTTACCGTTTGGGAGAGAGATAGGGAAAACGGTTGTAGGCTTTGAATTCTACAACTCTACCATTATTGTTTTTCATCTATAAATAGATAGGTCGATGATGGAATGAGTACATAAACAAAAAAAAAACCGTGCCTTCTATCTCTCTCTTTTTGAATTTTCAAAAACACTCAATTAATTGTGTCATTCAGTTGTCTTATTACTGGGATGCAGACCAGTGAGTAAAAGTGAAGGACATTAGATCCTAGAAACAGAACTTCCAGCGAGTCCACCTGTATATAATGTGGAAATTATTGTCTCAAAGACAACACTATGATAATGCACCTTACCCATTTTTCATTTCTTAAAATACATTTGTTGTTTATTATAATTTCCGAGACAGTGGGAGCAAGGTAAGCTAAATGGTGCTCCCAACAAGGTAGAAGAGATTGTGCAATTCCATGTGGGTGATGCTGTAACATGCTTGCAGAAGGCATCACTCATACCTGGTAGCGGCGAGCACGTCATTTATGGTACTTTGATGGGAAGCTTAGGGGCATTAATCGGATTCACTTCTAGGGAGGATGTGATTTCTTTTCACATTTGGAGATGCATATGAAGCAGGAGCATCCACCTTTATTTGGAAGGGACCATATGGCCTACAGATCTGCTTACTTTCCAGTCAAGGTAATCTACTACTTTAGACTTACTGTTTTGCATGCTATAGTTGATAACCATATTTAAAGCACAAGCAATCCAGCTTGATATTGGGATTGTTCAATAGAGATTACATTTATTTCCATTGCCTAATGGCGGTTCTCACCAAATAAATGATCTCAATTATTTGAAGGAGCTTTACATGTTCCTACCTGACCTGCTCAAACTATAGAGTTGCTTTGTTCTGTTTTGTAATTTTTATAAGGCTTGCATCAGTCTGTCTTCTTATCATTAAACTGGATGTTTTTATTTTATTTTGAGTAACAATATTATCAAGATACTTGTAATTGCCTATGGTACTGGTACTGACAAGATATCATACCAATACAAACACTTCACAAACGTCTTGATTTTTGAAGATGTAAGGTACCAATCCTTGTATAGTCTTTCATTCACAGTGGTTTCTAAAAATATTAATGTCAGGAAGAAATATAAAGTGCCTTCATTGAACTTAGGAATAGTTTAGAAGAGCAAAATTAATACTTCATGTGACCCTGCATCAAACAGGCCAAATGTAGTGCATTTACTACCATAGCTTGTTTTTCTCAGGCTTACCTGCATTTCTGGACTATAACTCACAGTTTGTGTTTCATGGATCACTATTCACCTCAGACTAATGATACTGGTCATTGGATGTAGAACTACATAATTTGTCTTCTTCTCCCCCTGGGTCAGTCAGTTCATGATGTTAAGGTGTGGAGCCTGACTTCTTCTTAAGATTCAGCCCCTGTTGTCGCCCGTCCAGCTTGAGGGTTTTTTGATAATTTTCTCATATCTAATGTATTTATAACCCTCATTGCGTTAGGGTTGCATATCACATGCAAACAGAGACGAGTGTAGTGCGTGAAAACCGCTGTAACTGCCTGTTCTTGATCATAGTGGATTTTTTTTATACTCCTTGGTTTTTTCTCGCAAGGGTTTTCCATGTAAATCTATGTCTTTTTCTTTCTTTTGTGATTGCTTTATTGTTTCTGTTCCCAACACATGATTCTTGGACTGCCTAGTTTTCAGGCTTGGATTGTTAGGTTCATAGATCTTGGGTTGCTAAGTTCCTTGTTCTGGTGTTCCAGTTGCTAGTTCCAATTCACTTGATTTGCTAATTATTATTCTTTTTCCTTTCTTTTGTGATTGCTTTATTGTTTCTGTTCCCAACACATGATTCTTGGACTACCTAGTTTTCAGGCTTGAATTGTTAGGTTCATAGATCTTGGGTTGCTAAGTTCCTTGTTCTGGTGTACCAGTTGCTAGTTCCAATTCACTTGATTTGCTAATTATTGTTGACTTGCTTCATAGTTCATTTCACAATTTTAACAAGAAACTTCCAACCAAAAAGCACGTCTACACTTGTAGCTTTAATTTTATTTTTTTGATAGAGCTATTGATGTGGTGGGCGACGCACAACGGTAACAATCTTGGTGCCCATAAGATGGGTATGGTCGATTCCAATAACAATCAAGTGATATTCATTGTGATCTAGATCATGATTCAAATTTAATTATGATATCTTTTCAAACATCTTCTGGTTTGCTAGCCATTTTTCTGAATGATAATAAAAAATTCATTGAAGATGAGAATAATTACGAAAGAGCATCACACTAAGTCTATACCTTTCAGATTTACGATTCCCATCCCAACCGTACAAACGCTCAAGATTTTGTTTCACCATCCAAAAATAAAACAAAAGCATTATGGTTCGCAAACCATGTTTCACTGGATTGCTTCAAGATAGCAATCCATTGTGATCTACCTGTGATCTAGATCACGTGTTGAGTAATTCAGGTAAAATTACTTATTTTGTTGTTATTACTGCTTCTGTTGTCTATATGCTCGACATTTGGTGTTGGGCACCTGTATCTATTTCAGGAGATCTGGATCAGTTTTGAGATAGTTTCTTTTTGTCTGAGTGTATGCTCAAAAAGAGAATGCCTCCTTAAATACAAATTCAGTTAGCATCAATGTGGATCTCTAATTCAGTTCTTGATTTTGCTAAACCATCCCAGACTGCCACCTCATTAAATTACCATGAGGCTAAATTGGTATTAAAGGTCAGAAGCTTGCTGTCTAACCTCCTTTAGAATATGAAAACTTTCCAAAGTGGGTGGTGTGGCACATTGACCCAAGCTATAGCACACTTCAAATTGCCTTCGACCAAGATCAGTCCATTTAACTCATCATTCACATTCTTTAGCCATTGAGTGCTAGAATCTCAGTCCTCTTGGAGTCATCAATGTCCATTAGATTGTAGAACTAACAAGCACTCTCACTTCTCATCCAACAATTACCCCATCGATACCTAATTGACCTTGATTGCCTTTTAAGTTCCCATTTGAGTAGTTTTGAAATATCTTACATATGTAAGATGAGACACCACGTAACGTCATCTTATCTTGGTCATTAATGGAGGAAGTCCAGCATCTGATCTAAATTTGAAACCAAGTTGCAATTGAATGCCCATCTCTGATCACCAAGTGATCAAACCAATCTTCCATTGTACATAGAATACCCAAAGGATCCTTCGCCTCTGAATATTCTTTTTTCATTTCTCCAAACTCCCTATGAGAATTGAAGAATTTTATACAATCATGAAGAATTGACGATGATCTGTCCTTTTTGTGGACACCAACTCGCCGTATTTGGAGAAGCAATTTTAGGAGAATATGGTACCTTGGAGAACTTTTTCTCTTGAAGAGGGAAACTTGTGCTCTGCACCCAACTCTGAAGAACTCTATCTTCTCCAGTTATCTTCCTACCACTTCCCTCTGTTCTACCTCCTGACCGTCACTTCCAGCAGTGCCACCAACCACCCTCAGTGGTTGCCACCTCTATAGCATTGGAGATTCTAAACTGTCATAAAATGTTACATAGTTCTCTACCCAATAAGCATCCAAATAGGGTGAGTTCAGAGGCAAGAGAGCGGAAAATAAGGTTCTACAGATGAGCGTGAAAAGTGGTGTCCTGCTCTAAAAGAACCTCTTGTTTTAAGTTCCTCATTTAAACAAAGTTAGTGTCTTCATTAGCCCCATGAGGAAATCAAAATTTGTGTGGAGAAGTTTCTTGATTTCAAATGGTCAAGGGTGAGGATCTGGCTGTCCGGCAAAAAGCTCTGATTCTAGGTGGCCAACGTTTTTCCAGCTCAACTTGAAGGGAAATTGATAGTTGGGTTTAGGCTTTATGATTTATTTTTTTCCAAACAGTTACTTAAATTTGTATTGATCACAAAAGCTACAAACATGACAAAAAAAATGAAAAGCTTCCAGTATAAGAGGGCTATACTGAGTTCAATGAGCTTGGTACTATCATGGTTCTTCGTATAAGTATGTATCCAAGGTCATTTTGGAGGAACTACAAAGTCGGGTTGATAGATGATAGTAGTCTCCCTTTTCAACTATTTGATTCTTGTAATCACATCTTCAGAGGTGACTTCTTTAATCAAATTTGTGTCCAAGCTTGCCTCCTCTATTTGGGTGATGTCAATCCATTTATTACTTTAGACATGTACTCACTATTATAGTTTGAATACATTCTTTGGTGCCTATCAAGTATCCTTTCCCATGCCACATTTATAGAAGTTGCAATTCAGATTTGAAAATTCAATTTTGTGCCCAGTAAATAAATGTGCAACCAGTCCAAAGACTTCAGAGCTTCAGGGTTTATCTAGTTTTTTTTTTTTTTTGTTTAGATAGGAAATACATGCCTCAACAGCCATTGCATGAGAAAGCCAACAAGAAAGAAATAATTGGTGATATTCTTTAATATCTCGAAGAAAGCTCATCCATTCTATGTATAGTAGATCTTTCATCTTTGTGTGATGTGTCCTTCAATCTTACATCTGAAAACCCTTTTGCAGCAAAGGGTATTTGTAAAGGTAACCCTTTTGTCAAGGGTAATCCCTAGTCAAAGATAACTCTCACAAATTTATCCCTCGTCCAAACGCAACCTTCAACATAACTCACCAACCCTTTGCATGGGGGCTTTTACGTGTAAGAGAGAAATGGTATATGTCTCTGAGTTTTCGAGGAGAAGAGTGACAATAGGGAGATATTGAATGGCTAAAAGATGTTTGTACCTTCAAGTGGCTCTTGGAGATGAAAGAGAAGTCTATTTTGAATTTTGAAGAGCTTTAAGAGTTGAAGTTGCTTGAGGTTTATGAGTAGCTCACTCCCCCCAATGATATGACACGTTGACTAAGGATTTCACATGAGAACATCTTCTACGAGAAGTTTTCAGTGGTACCCAAATTCAAATGGCAGCAATTAGGAGGGTTCGATGAGATTATAGTTGAAGAGATTGGAGATAGCTTGCAACAAGCTTCAAATTAATTCTTTAAGTCCAATTGCCCCCTAACCCGTGAGGATTGACTTGATGGTCAAGAATCTATTCAAAATTATTTCGAGTCCTGTGGCGTTAATCGGTGGCTATCTTGTTTGGATGCGGGACGTCACTTGAAGTGGGGGTTTTAAGAGAACTAACCTAACTCTAAAAGTTTTAAGGAGATTCCTCCCTTCGTACTCAAAAAAAAAAAAAATATGCGGGAGGTCTTCTATTCAAGTCACTCTATGTAGTTTTATTCGGTGTGTATGGATAGAGAGATTTGCATATGGATTAATCAGGTGCTCTAAAAGGCCAGGACATCTTCGTCTTCAAAAAGAAATCCAACTTACCCTCAGGCAATCAACGGTGTTTTATCAAATTTTAAAGAGATTCAAATATGATATGACACGGGTGAGAGATTTTCCAAAATATAATCTCTCATAAAAATAGTTAATCTTTAATATAAGCAAATTTCACTGTTATTAAACGTGCACTTAGATTGTCTGCTGTTAAGAGGCATGGATGGATGTGTCAGATCTAAGAAAATTTTAAACCAGCATTGTTTTCAAATTTTTAGAGGGGGTGATAGAAAAATATTAGGATTTTTTGGGTTTTTTTTTTCCGAAGACCTAGAAATACCTATAAGGTTAATACTGCAGGCTCAAGTGGGCTACCATGGGTGATGTTTTGGGCCAAAATGGGCCACATTTAAGGCCATTTCGGTCCATATTTCAATATTTCATCCTATTTTGATTTTGAAATAAAAAATTAAGCTCAAATTTAGTTAAAATGATCGGTATTTCATTCATAATTTTTTGATCGATTAAGATCCACTCTAATGACTGATGGTGTGGACTGTGGATTATCATCTGAGAGTACTTAAAATGATCGATATTTCATTCAAATTTTTTTTTATCTATTAAAATGCATGCTAAAATGATAGTTGATACCTACTTTCATGGCATCTCATAGATTGAATTTATACTTAATTTGAATTCATTCTGAGATATACTCACTGTTGGATTAAATTCCCATCATATCGACAGTCAAAAAAATTTAAAACTTTAAAACTTACTGAGAATATTTTTTCAAATTGAATTTTATTGTATTGATTAAATTTTATTATATTAAATTAACTCATTTTCATATTAAATATAAGTTCTGTAAAAAAAAGTAATCGTTAGTTGATTACATTTACAACAGGTCAGTTCAAAATGAATAATATCTTGTGATGTGGTTCATTTCAGGAGTTGAAATATATCAGCTATGAAAAATTTTTTTCTAATTTTTTTTTAAATTAAAATCACCGATATCAGATGATATTGGCGATACATATTGGTGATATATATCGGATATTGTCCGATATTGACTAAAATCGGCTGACACGTATTAAAACCCCTGATTCATTTAAGTGAGAGAGAGACGTCACTTGTCAAAGATTAGTCACATACACCGAATATTTCGTGTAAGACAGCATGACATTTGAAGTTGCCAAAATGGGAATCATTGCATAGAGTTTTATACTTTACAAGACAACATATAAGGATCAAAGGGTAAGAGCAGTTTGCAATTTGGCTTGGTCCCATGGTCTCCACATGAGATAAAAAGGTTAGATGGGACAATTTTGATGGTGCCATTCTCTGTGCACGTAACCAGTATCTACACCAAGCCACAATATATCACCTCAGGTCTCAATCCAATAGACTTCAAACAATATCAAAAACATAAACCACTGTTACCACGGCTTAGAAAGGACATTAGTAGAAGTAGACAGTTTAGGAATGGATCAGTTGGTGGGTGATTGAAGGCAGAGTAACTTCTTCGGCGACATTCACTAATTTCATACTTTTCATAGATTGTGAAGGGAGTGTGAAGTGACAAAAGTCTCATATCAATTAATTTGAGAAATTAACGACTTTATACAACATTTAAGGTACTATATTCTCAATGATTAGCTTTTGAGAATGAGTTCTACTTAAAAAATATTATCAAGTCATGGTTTTTTAACATGATATCAGAGCAGGTTCTGTGTGCACCCTTAGGCTCTAGCTACACGTGAGGGTGTGTCTGAAGTTTCCACATGCAACTACAAAGCGCAACTGCAAGGCACCCTCCTCTCAACGGCTAGCTTTTGAGATTGAGTTCCACCTCATAAATATTATCACATCATAGTTTTCTATAAGAGATAAAAGAAATTTATGAAAATGAAGCATTTCTTCACTTCTATTTTTTTTTATAAAATCAAAAGCACGAAAATGTGCATGGAAATGCCCACATGAGTATAGCTCAACTAGTAATCTCCTATCTCAGGAAGGGGGAGGAACCAGGTTTGAGCCCCTATGGTCTCACCTGGTGTGTCCTAAGGGCAGTACGTATCACCTGTGAGAGTTTTACACTGAATTTCCTACGATTTCCCACAATGAAAATTAAAAAAAAAAAAGTGTGCATGGAAATTAATTTTCATAAAGAATTTAATTTTCTTTTAAGCACCTAAATGAGTTGCTCGCTAAAACCTAAACCCAACCTGGACGCCAACAATAAAATTTATGCGATATTTGGGCATAAGCAAACCACCGCTTCACCATTAACAGTATAATATCTAAGAGCAAGTGGTGTAGTGGCCATATGGCCAGCTAGCTGGCCATATGGCCACCGTGCATGTGCGGTGTAGCAATGGCTAAACGTGGGGCCCACATCACTTGTGGCTAAATGGATGGCTACAGGTAGCAACCATGTAGCCAGTCATTCTCTCTCTCTCCTCTTTATATATATATATATATATATGTATATATATAACTTGTATATAGTTTTTGATTTTTTTTTATTTTCTCTTTTTATTTATTTATTTGATTGTTTTGGATTTTTTGTTTTGTTTTTGGGTATAATTTGTATATTAGGGCAAATAATTATTTTTTTCTTTACTTTATTATTTTATTTTTTATAAAAAAATGTACATAAAAAAATACTAATAAAATATTAAAAAGTAGCCATTCTAGTTAACACTATACCGTGTGACGAGGCTGGCTAAAAATTATAGCCAGCCATGTCATAAAAAAAAATACTATTTAATTATATGGCTAGCTATATTTAGTGACATAGCCAGCCATATACAGCCATCCCACACCACTTGCCCTAATGGCGTTATGGGCCCGTACCGGGCATGATAAGATGGCTTAACTCTCAAGCAGTACTTTGGATTTAATTGTTGAATATGACAGGAAAATTAGTAGGCCCCAATTGTACACCCAGTATCGAAGAATATTTAGTCCAGATACTTCTTAAAAACTTAAAATATGCTACGCTAAATTCTGATGGCTGAACGGTATCAGCTGCAATCAATCTATATACTACAGTCGTATATAAATTCAACTATTACAGTATAATTTAATATAAATTTGGAGGAGGGAGAAGTTGTATCAGCTAAATTCGGCCGATATGTATTAGCATAACGTAACTTTAACGTCAGGTCAGGACAAAGAGTTAATTAGATGGTCTTTTTAAAATTTATTCAGAAAAATAAACATTGATGTAACACTTATGAGCATACACCAAAAATTCCAAATAATTAGTAGTGAAACTAATAATAAGAGGTCATGTGTATAGAATCATGGATGATTTTGTTTTAAAAAAAATATTAGGGACTCTCTTTATAGATGAAAGGTTGAAAAACCCACGTTTCATACACATGGGCTTTGTCGTTAGTGGCGTCATAAATTCTTCAGTGTTTAAGTACTGAAAGGTTTGGATTAATGTGTGATATCGTATTGGCCTAGGGTTCGTTTGGATGAAGGAAAAGGAGGAGAATACAAGCGATCCTCTTTTTTTTCTATTTGGTATTTTACTAAACAGAGAAAAGAGGATTTTATAGTTTCTTTTCTTCTTTTCTCCTTGAACATTTTTCTCTAGAATAACAAAACAAAATAAGAGAATCCCATGAATAAGAAACTCCTCTACCTAAGAAATTTCAGACATTTCGTGCATCCTAAGCTGTGTTTAGATGAGAAAATTTTTCAAAGATTCTCCCAAATATGAGATTTTCTTAAATAAGAAATTCTCTAAATAAAATTAATTCTGACTTAGAGAGGTGATATAAGAGAAAAAAGGAGATAACTTTTCTCGTATTCATTAAATATCAAAATGGAAAAGGAAAGGAAATCCCTCAGTTTATCCTACTTTCTCTGCATCCAAACAGACTCTGAGTATCGAGACCTCATGTTGGGCTCATTTATAGATAGAACTAAGCGATTGAATGGTCGTATTTTCTTTTAGATTTAAATTCATTTGATAAATCTTCCAATGAAAATGAACATTATTGGTGAAAATTTTATTCAAAAATTGTATTTTAATTCTAAAAACCAAGCATTAAATGAATTTGATATATCATTTTTGGCAGTTTATCAATCATTACAACTTGTTTCATTATTATTTTGTGGGTTCTACATTCTGAGACAAACTAGTTAGAGCATGCAAGCCTTTTTTTTAGTGGAGTGAGATAATCTCTTTCTACGTAGAAGACAAAAACTGAGTTGGAAAGTGATATCTAAAAAGATTTCTGCAGATTTCCAACACTCAGAGCAAATGATGAATAGGATCTCTGCATTTGCATGGCTTTTATTGCTGTTTTTGGCAAAACGAGCCACTTGTCTCTTTTGCTGCTTGCTTCTTGACAAGATTTCAAGTTTCCAACTCTTCTTTTTCCCTCCGTCTCTTTAAATCCCTTTTTCTTCTCGTATATATAGATACATACCAATGACCCTTTATGATCTTGTATTTTATTTCCCTTTTCAGCCACCCTTGTGCTTATTCTTCTACCTATACCATCTTGAACTCAATCCCTTCAATGGATTCTAGTGCCACCACCCTGTTACTCTCCCGTGCCTTAGAACTCACAACCCACAAAGACAATGGTGATACTGTGATTGATTCCTTGATGCAGAAGAAGTCTGAGGTACCAGGGCAATTCATATGGCCACAGGATGAGAGAATTCACTCTCTAGAGGAGCTAAATGAACCGGTTGTGGACCTTAAGGGCTTACTCGCCAGGGATGCGGAGGAAACGTCGAAAGCCGCCGAGCTTGTAAGATCTGCATGCCAAGTTCATGGCTTCTTCCAAGTGATCAACCACGGCATTGATGCCTCCCTCATTCAATCTGCACGGCAGCAGACAGAGAATTTCTTCAAGTTGCTTCCTAGCCAAAAGCTAAGGGCTCAACGTAAGCCGGGCTGTATGTGGGGTTATGTCAAAGGCCATGCCGATCGCTTCTCGTCTAAGCTACCATGGAAAGAACTGATCTCTTTCGGGTATCATGAAAGCGAGTCGAAACGGGTTGTTGTCGACTATTTCACATCTGTCTTAGGGGGACAATTTGAGCAAACAGGGTAAATACCATTTTTTTTCTTTTGTCTAATAGGTATTCTCACTCAAAGACTAGACTAATCTCATGATCATACGTAAACCTCTAAATCTACACACATTGGTTTAGTCGACGGAGAGTGGCCCAGAGGAGTTGAACATCAATTGAACTCAAGACCTCAATTTATAAGGCAGGCATCATGACTTCCACGCCAAGCCCTCGGGTTAAATACCACATTTACTTGATAGACATTAAAAAATAGGCATGAGAACTGACATCAATGTACATGAAATATGTTTGTGTAGGTTGGTTTTTCAACAATACTGCGAAGCAATGACAAAGCTGTCGTTGGTGATCATGGAGCTTTTGGCAATCAGCTTAGGTGTAGATCGATTGCAGTTCAAGAAGTTCTTCCAAGACAGCAGCTCTATAATGAGATGCAATTACTACCCTCCTTGTCAGGAGCCTGGTCTCACCCTAGGAACTGGTCCTCATTGTGATCCTACTTCCCTAACCATACTTCACCAAGACCAAGTGGGTGGCCTTGAAGTGTTCTCCAACAACAAATGGCAGTCCATAAGTCCTAGACCTGATGCCTTAGTCATCAACATTGGTGACACCTTCATGGTAATTTCATCACCTTCATCACTTATTGCCTTCCATATCAAATACAAGCAACATAAGTTTCATCAAAGATTTGAGTATTTAAGTGATCAGGACTTTTAGAGTACCTGACTAATCTTTGAGGTATGTACAAATTTTCCTATCTACACACTGGAAAATACTACGTGGAGTGATCCTTTTGTGTTGAGAGTCACTTGAACTCAAGACCTTCCGTATCTAAGGTGGATTCTTTACCATCAAACCAACTCTCACGAGTTAGATAATAGATATTTCCTTTTTTTCAATGATTTGATTAATGCTTTTCTACAACATTAAAGGATTAAAAAATGATAATATGGTTTGATCAAAGTAGAAAAAATGTTATAGTGTATCATTTCATCTTAATATGCTTTTGTATATTACTGTTTTGTAGGCATTGTCGAATGGGAGATACAAGAGCTGCTTGCATAGAGCAGTGGTCAACAGATATAAAGAGAGGATATCTTTAACTTTCTTCCTCTGCCCAAAAGAGGACAAGGTGGTGAGTCCCCCACAGGATCTTTTGGGCAGAGATGGTCAAAGGAAGTACCCTGATTTCACTTGGTCACAACTCTTAGGGTTCACACAGAAGCACTACAGAGCTGATGCAAGGACCCTCCAAAGCTTCACTACTTGGCTTCTATCATCAAAAACTTAATTAGTTGCTTTACCCATCAACAATTATTAGCTTGCTTTGCCTTATCAATCGTCATTATCATTATTTGTCAAAATTGCATCTATTTAGATAAGTTATTTACTTCATCTTATCGTCATTATCATGATTTGTCAAAATCATATCTATTTAAATGAGATATTTACTTATGCTTTACATTTATTTTTTCATATTATAGACATGAGTGGTCAAGTGATGTGTTAGGATGGATTGAGATTGTACCCATCATTTGTGTTGGCATGTGAATGTATGGAGTATGAATATATGGGTATACATTTTATGTATAAATTGTCAACTTAAGTCTTGGGTTTGGTACTATTTTATGAATGGAGATCATTTTTTTTTTTAATTATTCATTTGCAGATGTTAATGCTGTCATATTATGTAGACTAATTCAAACCATAATCCACTCCTGCTCCACAAGATTTGTAAAGTATGAGCTTTTATAAACCCTAAATACTATTTAAATTCGATCTCTTAACTAGTAAAATAAATCTTAGAGACCCTTATATTAGATTCTATCAAAATATTATAATAATTTAGGAACAATGATGGAGTAATTGTTTAGTGATAAAAGTCATGAGTTGAAGTCAGATGTGTATTATATAGATAGATGATCCATTAATTTGCCAAATCAATGTACCATTTGCCAACCCTAAAACGAGCTTGGCCACAAGTCTTATAATAAATATCTTATTCTTCAAGTCTCATTTGATGCAACGTGTCTGATTGTGAGAGCACAATTTTAATAATTTTTTTTATATCTAGATGACTAGATGTATTTAAGTATTCTAGATTTAAATATCAACCGAGTTACTTACTGAATTATTCATGTCTTGACATAACACAATTGTTTAGGGGTGACACTCGGGTCGGGGCATGAAAGTCGGGTCAGCGGGTCGGGTTGAGAAGTCAAAAACCCGCATTGAATTCGAGTCAAGTCGGTTGATGGATTTTCAAGTTAACTCGACTCGATCCGACCCGGTCAAATTTAGGTTAAAATGGATTCATAATGAAGGTCAGGTTAGAATTCAGGTTGAATTGAGTTATAATTTGGGTTGGGTCAATACGTTCGAGTCAAAAGTTTAGGTCGGATCACATATTTTAGTAACTCGAGTCGGATTGGGTTTTAAAAAACCCGACCCAGTCTGATCCGATTTCAGCCCTACAATTGTTGTATCAACTAATATAAGTATGCGATATATGATCTTGAAATTGTTATTCATTTAAATATCAATCCGTCAAATGTCTAGTTTAAAAAAACTCAATATTTTTTTTTTAAATATTGATTCATCATTTAAATTAGTTCAATTGGCTCCCCATTTTCTTATTTTCAAGAAATTCACAGCCAATATTGCTAAAGGCCAACCGATAATGCAAAGATTGTATATTTGTACAAGATTAACAGCGTAGGTCCACTTGCAGAATAGTGGCCAACATATTTAGGGTTAGTTCTTAACCAACTAGTAGACACTGCTCTGACTCAGGAATCAGAGGTCCATTGCATGTAGCTTGGTGGACTTGTGCGCATTTGAAGTTTTACTAAACACCCTCGTATTCAGAGAAAATAATTATGCAAATTATTTTATATTATATTCATGGATAAAAATACTTTATAGAGACAATAATTTAAGAGGAATTCTTCTATCTAATAATTACAGTTTTGTAAAATAGAGTTTTAAAAAATCAATAATTTATAACAATTAAATATTGAAAGTTTAAAGTCGCCACATGGGTGTAGCTCAATTGGTTTCCTCCCTTCTTCAGAAAGTGGGAAATTGCAGGTTTGAGCCTCCATAGTCTAATTTTGGTGTGCCTTAGGGGTAGTGGACTCAACCGTAGAGGTTTTAGTAGGATTGTGTCTGAGTTTTCTACATGTTAATCCAAAAAAATAAAAATTTATACATTTCAATTAAAGATACATGATCCCCTCAAAATTTTAATAAATATCTTTAAATTAAAAAAGTTTGAAAATCTCTCCAGAGTTTTCATACAGAACAAAAAATAGACCATCACTTCAATTATAGAGAATAAAATGGGCAAACTAAATTATTATGTCTAAAAATTTATACGTAATGTTAGTATGAAAAACTCTTATATAGCATATTTGATTGTATAAAGAGCATAGTCAAGTTTGAATGGCTTACAAATGCACCACAATTTCAGCAATTATATGCATGGGGTCCACAAGATCTAAAATTGGGTCGGTCCACTCATCAGGTGGGCCATGCATGTGTGTTGAATTTGGACCAATTGAAAGATTTTCTGCATTGTGGGGCCTACCAGGTTGGTCGTTTGGGTCTCAAATCATTCATTTATTGCTGGCTGGCTAACAGATAGAATGAGAAATCTTTCTGATGTGTAAAAATAATCAATTCTAAAACTTTGAAAATAGTAAACTAAGTTAGTAATAATTGACAAATCACCAACAATAATGTGAATTTACCAAGAGGGCTTTCCTCCTTGAACTTATTATTTTTTGAAAATTGATTTGTCCCAAACTGACAAGTAATATATTTTATTGTTTATTAATACTAATTTAAACTCATTCTAATATATATTAATTTTATAAAATTTTATTTTATTTATTTGAATTGCGTTTTAGCATTTTTTTGTAAGTATAAAATTTTCAACCCATTTCATTCTCATTGATCCAAAGTAAGCTTTGTAAAAAATGCTTATCTAATTCACAAGAAACTAAATTCTCAATGGATAATTCCTGCAGAGTACTCTCTTAGTCTTATAAAGAGGTTTAACCTTTGTAATTTACCATAGTTGTCCTCTAAAATATGTAAAATACTTACGAATGAGCACATGAAAATTATGAAATAGGTCAATGGAAACACTTTTATGATAACAAGTCAATATGCTCTTTTTACTATTGTTGTTGTCATCGCTATCATCATCGTTTAAATCTTATTATATTTATATGAATTTTTTATAAAAATAAAAACTTAATACTCTCTCCGTTCTATTTTAGTTGTCACATTTAAAAAAATTGAATGTTTTAAAGAAGGGCTCTCAAAAAGCTTATGAACTTCTTTCCAATATCCTAAAACTCTTTCAATAAAGAATCAAATAGCATATCACACAACTATTTTGGGATAATCCCAAAATGCATATCAGACAACTAAATTGGAACAGAGGGAGTATATTATATATAAAGCCAGATTTTTAAATAAAAATTTATATATGAAAAAAATCACAAAAAAATTTTAAAAAAATGGACCAAAGAATTTAACTTAACATTGGAGGACTTGATGTGTTTAATGTAAAGTGTAAATTCAAATGTTTAAAATGCAGAAAATGAAAATGTAATCGAAAAAAATAGAAAAATGTTTATACTTTCGACCAGGTCAACTCAGTTCTATCAATTTTGATCTGAGTTCACTGATTGTTGTTAGGCTCTGTGGAGCCTAATCATTAGAGATATACTGACGGATCTGTAACGAAAGTGCATGTTCTTTGTTTTTCGCCTTTCAACATAGCAGATCGGTTTAAACCCTGAAGACATACCAAAATAAAACCACGTAAAATCTTTGTGTTGTGATTTAGTTCTCTTTATTGATTTCTATTTTCTATTTTTAATATTACTATTTCACATATAGGAAAAATGTTTCCTCCTAACAATCCGAATTATGTATAAACTTGACTCGGAGCTGACCCATTTTTCTCTGCAATATGTCTGTCAAATTCACTTGTCCATCTATATTAGGTCAGCTAGGTACATCTGATGGACATTGCCTTCATCCAATCAGTCCTTTTTCCTTTCACTTCTTTCTCAATTTAAACCGATAACCTGGTCTCTTTGGTTTAAGATTCAAGTTTATCAGGTAAGTATGGCAATGGATATTAGGAAGGACAAATTTATAATAATTATTACTTTTTCAATTTAAGTTCTTTGAACTTAAATGATTCCACCAAATTCAAACCAAATGTACTATCTTGTAGTGAGGGCTATCAACTGAAGTGATGTTGGGTTGACTGCGTTTGAGTACGTAGTTCATCAAAAGTTATTTTGATTGAATAAATTATATCATTTTTTTAATTCTCTTCAATTTAATAGTTATAAATTTTAGTTTTTAAACTTTTGTGGTTTTTGTTCAATTCATCTAATTATAGTGATTTTTGTTGGTATATAAGGGCTTATTTTCTCTCAGTTTTTTAGTTGGGGTGTTTTCTCCATGTGTGAGAGAAAATGAGAGACTGTGAAGGGGACATAGGAAAATGGTTGGGAATCATTCTAACCAGTTGTCCAAGTTATTCTTCATACTAGAATCGAGCATCATACTCCATGGACGTAGGTAGGATTTTGCCGAACCACATAAAAAATTCTATGCCTTGTGTTTTTGATCTGTGGTTTGTTTGATTTATTTCCTAACAAGTGGTATCAAAGCTCAAGTTTCGGCCACAGAGGATTGGTTTACCTAAATTCAGCACAATTGCAGTAAAAAGGATCTTGACGGCTAAGTTCCAGGTGGAACCCTTTGATGGAAAAGAAGCTGAAAGCCATGTCTGATGATGACTGGTGGAACATCCCAGAGAGTGGGGATAGGCATCTTTCTTAAAGATGCGGAGTTGCAGATGCAGCACATGATTTTATCTCATATTGTTTCAAAAGTTGGTGGAGCTCTCAAGAGGTGGAGGTGTTTTTAAACACAGTACAAAATTCTTCAAAGGGTTGAATAGTTCTCACCAATGATGAGATTGTTGGATTTGGCTCAAAAGGTCCGTTCTTGGGCCAAGGTGGGTTTATGTAAGGCTCAGAGGGCCCGATTTGTGTTTTCGTCATGCCCAGTATATAAAGGCTTATTTTCTCTCAGTTTTTCAATTGGGGGTGTTTTCTCTACGTGTGAGAGAGAAAAGGAGAGACTATGAGGGGGACATAGGAAAATAGTTGAGAATCCTTGTAACCTAAGGTTTAAATATCGGCCGATACATATCGTATCGGCCGATATATATCGGTTTTTTTAAACCGAGTAATATCGGCCGATACGATAAGTATCGGCCGTACATACCTAATATCGGCCGATATGGCCGATATTCGGTCCGAAATATCGGTCACAATATCGGCCGATGTTCATAAATATCGGTATTTTTTAAAAAAAAAAAAAAATTAAAACACCGATACGGTTTTTCGCGGTTTTTCGCGGTTTTCCGCGGTTTTCCACGGTTTACGGTTCTCAGGGGTATTCGCGGTTTTCTGCGGTTCAGGGTTTACGGTTCTCAGGGTGTCCACGGTTTTTTGCGGTTTTTTGCGGTTTTGTCACGGTTCACCACTATTCATCACGGTTTTTTGCGGTTTTTTCACGGTTCCGATATCAGAGGAGAGAGAAAATGTCGATATCTGTATGAGAGATAAAATTATCGGCCGATATATCGTCCGTATCGGATATCGGCCGATATTTACATATCGGCCGAGCCGATTTTTTGACCCCTGCTTGTAACGGCCAGATTATTTTTCATAGTGGAATCGAGCATCACGCTCCAGAGACGTAGATAGTATTTTGCCGAACCACATAAAAATCTATGTGTCTTATGTTATTGATCTGTGTTTTGTCCGATTTATTTCCTAACACCTCCTACTCATAAAGGTAGAGTAATATGTCATGACCTAGTCTAAAGGTGAACTGTTCTTATTACGTGTGATGATATCCAAGCTCAAGCCAGATCCACTTTCATTGAAGTCAAGTCCATTAGGCTTGCACTCTAAACCCGTATCCAACCCATAGCATGTGAAACTCGATGCTGTTACTATTATTATCATCATCATTATTACTATTTTTATATATTAAATATCGACTTGTCAAGTGTAATTTAGAGCCCTATTCATGATTTATGAAAGACTACAAAAAGGGCTACTCTCCATTATTCTATATCTGCTGTATGGATTGGAAAATTTACATATATGCTTTAAAGATTAGTCAAGTGAAATATCTGATTACCTTAGTATTAAAAAAAAATGGAACTATCAAACTGAACTTGAAACGTAAGAACCTGTGGTACGAATTTATACGAATGAAGTATGAATAAAGAGAAAAAGTGCCTTCTGCTAAATGGACCCGACAGCATATTGCAAGATTAGGGCCCCCCTTTGCACCATTGAAAGAAAGAGAATTAATGAAGGGTTAGGAGGAGGTCTACATCCCTTAATAGGCAATTGTCTGAGAGTTTGGCAACATGAGCCAATGGTCACCCTCGTGGATTTGGCTACTTTTTGCCATCTTCACATGTTTGTGTAATGTGAAATGGGTGTTTGATGGAATTTCAGGAGATGGGTGTTTTTGATAAGTTGGCAAAGAAACACAAAACTTGAGTCTTTGGAGACTTGGTATCTTCAATCTATAGTCACTTCATGTTGTGAGATGACGCCAAGCCACACCTCTCTTGTCCTTTCTCTTAAATTGTTAATAGTGATAAAGACCTGATTTGCCTCTCCTAATAAATTTTGTACATGTGGAGCATTTAGATTCCAAGTGGAATTCTATTGTGGATTTTCAATAATTTATCCACTTGTGTAGTATGGAAGGCTTTTCCAAGTAATAAGGTCATAATACAAGACAAGTACGATTTTTCTTGGGTGACTGAAAGATGTGGAGCTGGAAGGTATAGAGTCCAAATGCATAAAGAGAGAGATGAGTTTGAAAGGTATTTTTAAAAGTGTTTTTTTCTGTGAAAAATTAAGTTAATTGACTTTCGAAGGTCTAAAGATTAATGGTCAAAATGTGATTACTTTTTAATAGATTTTTAATCTGACTATGAGATCAACTTGAAACGGGTTCAAATTTGGCATTGATACAATTTTGGAGGTGGAGGATAGGTGGATTTTTTTAAAAGAAAAGGAGAGGATGTGAATTTGGAGCTAGGTGAGCTCCACATGGGGCCCCAAGGATGAACGACATTTGGCCATTTGAAAGTTTTTCCTAGAATATGATGACATGCTTTAATATTGTGGCATTCTCTCGTGCAATCAGTATTAGATAGTTAATATTGTCCAATCAGTATTAGATAGTTAATATTGTCCATTCATATGATGCCACGTGTATAAAAAGAAGAGTGTTTTTGGTTAATGAAAAAAATATTGGTACTTTTTTAAAGTAAAAACATTGGGATAAATCTTTTTTCACCCAATTTCTTAAAAAAAAAAAAAAATTGACCCCAATAGTTGATAATTGTCACTACATCAGAAACTCAATATTCCACCATTGCTAGTAGAACAATAGCATATTTGAGAAAGATCAAATGGTTATATTGAATTATTGATTTAGGCCGCCCATTTAGACACCAGGTTTTCCAGCTAGGAGACACCAGTTTTCGGATTTTGAGGGGAAATTATGATTTTGCCCTCCCGCGTTTTATCATTCGGACGATTTTTTAGTTCATTTTTCAGTTCATTCGAACGATTCGCTGAACAGTGGAATCGTTCCAAGAATGATAAGATACTTCAAACGATTGAAACAGTAAAATCCGTTAAAAATATTTAAACAGTAAAATATCTTTTAAAATTTTAAAGTTATTTTTTAAGCACTGCGTATTTCTAAAATTTTTCAAATTAAATATCCAGACTAATTAAGATAATCTGATAAAAATACTTTAAGACTTTAAGGTCTTTTGACATTCCAAAATACTTAAAACACAGTGTTTTACAAATAACTGTGTCCCTCAGCTGTGTCAAAAATATATTTGGGAGTGTCAAAAGACCTTTAAGTCTTAAAGTATTTTTATCAATTATCGTAATTAGTCCGGATATTTAATTTGAGAAATTTTAGAAATATACAGTGATTAAAAAATAATTTTTTAAATAATAAAATTCCCTTTAAAACTTTAAAGTTATTTTTTAAGCACTGTGTATTTTCAAAATTTCTCAAATTAAACATCCGGGCTAATTACGATAATCATAAAAATACTTTGAGACTTTAAGGTCTTTTGACACTCCCAAATGTATTTTTGCCACCGCCAAGGGATACCCTTATTTATAAAACACTGTGTTTTAAGCATTTGGGAGTGTCAAAAGATCTTGAATTCTTAAAGTATTTTTATCATGCTATCGTAATTAGTCTCGATATTCAATTTGAGAAATTTTAAAATTACACAATACTTAAGAAATAACTTTTTAAATAATAAAATCCCCTTTAAATCTTTAAAGTTATTTTTTAAGCACTGTGTATTTCCAAAATTTCTCAAATTAAATATCTGGACTAATTACGATAACTTGATAAAAATACTTTAAGACTTAAAGGTCTTTTGACACTTCCAAATATATTTTTGACACAGCTGAGGGATACCCTTATTTGTAAAACACTGTGTTTTAAGTATTTTGGAATGTCAAAAGACCTTGAAGTCTTAAAGTATTTTTATCAGATTATCTTAATTAGTCTGGATATTTAATTTGAAAAATTTTAAAAATACACAGTGCTTAAAAAATAACTTTAAAATTTTAAACGACATTTTACTGTTTAAATATTTTTAACAATTTTTTTACTGTAGGTATAATATTTCAATCGTTCGAAGTATCTTATCATCCTTCGAATGATTCCACTGTTCAGTGAATCATTCGAAGGAACTAAAAAATCGTCTGAAGGATAAAACGCGGGAGGGTAAAACCGTAATTTCTCCTCAAAATCTGAAAATTGGTGTCTCCTAGGAGAAAAACCTGGTGTCTAAATGGGCAGCCTTGATTTATCATGGGTAAACGTTCATGGTTATTTAATTATTTTTATCATTATTATAGTTTTTAAAAGTATAATTTTTATAAATCATTAACTATTAAATAGTCTATTTCATAATTGAAGAACAACTATTAGATTTACTATTTTCACCCAAAGCTTGGACCTTAATGATGCAAGACTTTGTCGTATCTATATGACAAGATATTCAAGAGAATGATTGATATTGATATTTTTAATGTTTGCATGCTGGTTTCTTATATTCTCAATGCAAATTTTAAAGTTTAAATAGAAATCCTCTGTTTTTCCATATTACGAAAAGTCTCTGAACTTTATAAGTTCTTTGTAAAGGACCCTATTTGTCCAAATTCAACACTTGTTGTATAGGTTTCAATTTAACTTTTTAAGGTTGAAGTTAAAAATGGTGGTGATGAAAGTAGAATGTTAGATTTATCAAAGAACAAAATTCAGAGGAATTTAATAATTTAGAGAGGGAAATTAATTTCGGCCGCTACGATATGTATCGGTCGTACCGTAAGAATATCGGTTGATATCGCTGAGATATCACTAATATATATCAGCGAATATCGGCCGATATTCGATTCTATTGGTTTAAAAAAAAAAATGAAATATCGACAATGGGTCCAGGGTGATATCTCGACCGATATTTGTTAATATCAGCCGATATTTTGAATTTCAATTTTTTTCTTCTAGAATCGGGCCTCCTATCATTTTTTATTTTTTTAAATTAGAAAAGTTAAAATATAAAAAGTACCTGATATTTTCCAAAAAAAAAAAGATGAGAGAGAGAGAGATCTCGGCCGATATCCGATATGGCCGATATCGGTCATATTAGCCGAGATCTCAGAAATCCGAGATTTCAACCCCTGATTTTAGATATTTGATTTTTCAACTTTAATTATTAATTTCATGGCTTTAGATTATACGGCTAAAAATTTTCATATGAGACTGAAATTTGATATTTTAGTTAATCTAGAGCTTCCCTTCAATTTAATATATTTGGGTGGGCTAAAACTCTGTTCAATTCTAATTTTATAAATAATAGATTAAAATTATATATTATTTGTTGTATTATGACAAATAGAGCTTCTTACAAAGAACTTATAAAAATAATAGAGTTTTTTCATAATATAAACACAATAAGGTTTTTTTTTCAGATTAAACGAAAGGATTGATGCTTTTTTTAATATCCTTTTTTTATTAGTATAGGCTGATATATTACTGTATTGATTTTTATTTTATAAGAAAATTTGGAAAAATGAATTGATTTGCCTAACTTAATTGTATTGATCTAACTCTTCTTATGTGGTTTATTTATTTCTTTTGATACAACTTGCATATCGACTTAATAATCTATCACATCCACTATTTATTTACAAAATTTCAAGCACCTCATATCAAAATGGGCCAGGATTACACATTCCTGGGCTGGGCTGGGCTAGGCTGGGCTTGGCATTAGATATTATGTCAATCAATTTACAAAGTATTTGCTGATAAGGTGATGTGAACTGTTAAAGTAGCTCTGCCAAATAATTTTAACCTATTATTTTAGACCTTTAAAGGTTAATTTCTTATAAGAAATTATTTTAATTTTCATTTTCAATTCAATAGTTAGGTTCATTTAGAAGGGTGTAGGTAAAGGTTCAATTTGAATTTAAGAAAGAAGAACAGAGTAGTGAAGAAGGATTTGAATTATAAAGTAGACTCCTTTTTTTTTTAAATTTACATATAAAAAATCATTAAATATTGAGTGTAAAACTCCCACAGATGAATTCACTAACTCACTTTTAAAATTGCTGTTCATGTTCTAAATTGGATATTGGATTAATGGGGGACTTCCATGTAAAGAATGGTTAAATAAGAAGCACAGGAATGAATGACTGAATGGAGTAAGTTACAGGACAAATACAGTCTATAAAGTTCTATGTTAATGTGGAAAACTTAGAGGAATTTCATGGATTTCACAAGTCTGGTTGTTGGCATCCATACTCTTAAATTTTTTTAATTTTTTTCGAGATTTAAAATATTGGGCCCTTAATAGACAAAAAAAAAAAAAAAATTGTCATTTTCTGCCCATTTTGCCCCATTTCGAGCATAGATTTTTTATTTTAGTTTTTTTTTAAAAAAAAAACATTGTTACTAAAATATCTGAAGCTTTTGAAATATCAGTTGAAATTTCAGAAAATTCAACCTCCTCCTTAAAATTCAAAAGGGATTAAAAAACATGATAGATAGAATCAAATGGTGATGTAGAAATCAAAAGACTGATTCTAAGTAGATGAGACATAAATCCCACGAACATGTGTAAATCTCTCAATCCATACACTCTTATAAGTCGATGAGAAATAACTCTATAGAGAGTTGTCGAGAGAGGTTTGAGAATTTGGTATACGACAATCATGATGAAGAATTTTCTAGCCATACTTTGGATTTTGACTATTTCTTTTATGGTAAAGACTAATGCATTGTTTTTCAGCCTATATCAGTGACACCTACCAAAAAAGAACGATATATAAGACTATTGTCTTAAATTATGACTATAATGATGATGATGATATTGATGACTTCTGTCATGCGTGGCCTACCTTTTGCTGCCGCCTACATGCGGAATCGGTAGTTGAATAGGTGTTGAATGGGAGGTATAATTCAGTGAGCTTGTATTGTGTTATGGGCTCACTCGAGCCCAACTCAGTTTAAAATCACATTGCTAATTCGTGACCCAACCCATAACCTAACTAGCCTATTTATAATTGGAACTTGAGATCTGAACTGAGCCCAATATTTCTGCGGATCATTCATGTTTGGACAAAAATCAAGAATAAATAGTACGGTTCTACTGCATGACCTATTCATTCAAAATGAAAAGCGAGGCAAAGAAAATTAAAAGAAAAAATGAACGTATAGAATACTACCAAATAAGGGACTAGTCGGATGCAATGCTTCGACATCTCCCAACCTAAAAAAAATACTTACAAGAAAAAAAACACAACAAATATTGTATATTTACATAATTTAGCAATGCGCCATCTATCTGTGTAAGCACTGGCTCTGTTGCTTAATAGGAGGCTCTGAGACTACTTGAACAGCACCACAATGACCCAAGCAAGAATGGCAAAGAGCCATCATAACTTTGCCCATTAATTGGAATATCCTCTTCTTCACTGAACCCCTCTTGGGTGGGATCCTCACCATCCGTTTGCCATGGCCCATTTGATCGTATGGCTGCATTCTCATCTCGCCAAATGATTGTGTTACTTGAAAGAGTGAAGGTGGATCTGTCCAAGAGCATGAGAAGCTTATAAATAGTGAAGATGGAGAGCCTTCGTGGTTAAGGAATGTAATTTAAAGTTTCCTGGTAATTTCCAAACTAGCCCTCTATTGCTTTTTTTTTTTTTTTTTTTTTTTTTTAACCTCTCAAAATCTACAAGTAGGACTAGCCATTTTCAACATCCGACCCGTGCGAATAAATCGTTTTTTAACTCTCAAAATCTTCAAGTAGGACTCTTAAAATCTAAAAATCGGACTCGTGCGAATAACTCATTTTTACATGGGTTATCCTTATTTTGAATTTATTTTCAATATAATGGAAATTGCGCATTGAATTGATCACATATTTTAACAAGAGTTAAATTTTATGTTAGAAATGTTTAGTTAAATTTCAATAGTGAGTTGAACTCCGATTGAAGTGAGATTTAAAATAATAACTATCCATGAAAAGATAGAATTACTGGCCGAGTTAGATCAAAAACAGCATTACAAGAGTAGTTTATGAATTAGCATTCGAAGGTTTCACAAAAAAGACGGTAATGGATCTCTTCTAATTGGTGGAAATATTATTTTTTACTAATTACAACCATTATGGTACTTTTGTGACGCAAACATAGACTTCGTGTATCAAGTGACGAAAGCAATGATGTCACGTGAATGACATCACTGGGGCCCATCTAACTAGAGATGGAAATCTTGCCATTTGATCAAAAGTTTGGAGAGCTCAGCCTAAGTAAAATCTAGCCAGCCATCAGCTGGCCTCTCTCGTCCTTGAGATTTGTCCCGATTGATTATGTGATGACCCGACCCACGCTCAGGTGGCTGACCTCAAACGGGTCAAAAAAATAGGCTGAAAGAGGCTAAGATTGGGGACTGTCGGTTAAACCGACACTGGAGTCCCTTGAGCGGAATGTTGGCTGGGTGTGGGTGAAAAAGTCCCACATCGCCCAGAAGCAAGTTATGATGAGGATTTATATGAGGACACACCCCTCTTTCATAGCATAACGTGTTTTGGACCTATCGGTTGAATCAAGTCCAATGCAAAGCCGTGCGGGCCTCCGTGTGGATCCAAAGCGGAAAATATTATGCTAGATCGAGTTGAATTGGCTCAAACATGCTCAGGTTGAACTGTGACGGATTAAAAGTTTTAAACAACCTAGTCTAAACAAATTAGAATTGGTGTTTAAACCCTAAGCACAAATCTTAGAATTGGTGTTTTAACCCTACGCACAAATCTGAGCCGTCCCATCATAGATACGATCCTGTGTGGGCCATGTTTGTTGATCCAAACCGTTGAAAGATAGCCAATCAATTGATGAGGATGAAAAAAAAGATAGAAAGAAAAGAAAATCTTCATCTTAAATCGATGCAATCGACCATTGATGGGCAGATCTAGACTCGATATTCTTGTCCGCCCCACCTTATCTACTGTTTGGATCACCTCATAGTCATACTCACATTGTCACACAAAACAGCTTTTATCCGGGTATATATTGCCAGTGGATTTTCTTAGCAAAGTCCCACGTTACCCGTGGATCTTTGGGTTTTGGATTTTTTAAATCAACGGGAATCCTATTCTTATAAACAGATTTTACATAATGAGTTTACTCATGTGTTTAACATGGTATCAGAGTAGGGGTACCACTAGGATAGTTTGGGTTCGTATCTCTAGTCCCACGTGCAGGAAGAGAGCCGATTGTCTCCAGCCCTGGTACTGAGGGAGAGTGTTAACAAAGTCCGACATTTCCAGTGAACCTTTGGGTCTTAGAGTTTATAAACGCATGAGCACCCTCTTCTTATAAACCAGTTTTAAGGATGAATTCTACTCATATGTTTAAGTGTTTAACAATACTATTATTTAAGGGACAAGAAAATGAGAAAATTGGAATTCTCTTGGATTTTAATTGGTACGAACCTTGGAGCTCCAATGGGTAAGTAAGGGTGTAACTTGGATCAAACCAACCCTGCAGTACGGTGCCTCATCTCAACCCACAAAAATTGAGCTCAGGTTGACTTGCATTAGGTTAGGGCCTGGGCAAAATTTTGGCCTAAAAGTGGCCTGACTAAAAATAAGGGTGGTCCTGCGTCTTGCATTTTAAGGAATCCAACTCAAAAGCTCAATTTAGAAGCAAGCCCGATGTAAGCCCAAGAGGCCCGAAGTTGTTATATGGAATATATATCTATTAAAATTACTATTATATCAAATTAACCTAAACGACATTGTATAAAATAATCTTATCCTATTATATGGTTTGGATTGATATATTTATTGGTGTTTTAAAAAAAAATCTTTAAGGATTTGTATATGTGCTTTTTTTTTTTTTGTTTAAATCTTTAATTTCTTAAACATGCGGCCTTAACTAGTTCAATAATTTTGTTTCAGCAGTGTTTATTGGGATGTCAGTTAGAGGAATTGGGCCCATCAAGCCCGTCTATTCAGCCCACAAGTGGCAAAAATAATTAATTACCTCTCCAAAGTTAACTTAATTAGATATCAAGTTATGCAAGCTATGCTTTTTTACGTTAAATAAAAATTTTGCCCAACTTATTCAACTCAATTGGATTCAGAGTTGATTCCATTTTTTTGCAGTTTAAGACCATGATCCAATCTTTCATCAGGTTAGGTTTGGGCTCAAAAATTGAACAGTGAATTGATATTCGTCTGGGCTTCAGCCCAACCCTGAAATAAATCCATTATCCATCCCTGCTTGACCCCAAGACGAATGTGATTGAGGCCCAATTTATAATTTTGTCTTGAACTCAACTCCAGGTTTGGTCATCTTTATGCTTTTCTTGAATCATGTTAGAGTTAAACATTTTTGGGCTTGGATTATGCAGTATTGCATGGCCCACCCAATTTCCTCACAAGGCTTTCGGCTTATTCCATAAACAACATATATTTGGGGCACAAGATATTTCAAAGTATAAGAATTAATCCCACGGATACACAAAATCACCTGCAAATCTTATATATTAAATGAGTCTAAGAGGAGTTGAATCCCAAACCTCTAATATAATGCTAGAAGCTTAGACCAACTACCCATAAAGATTTGAATAATGTTAGATAAAATTTTGGCCAATATTTAAAATTTTCAGCTTAAATAACAAAATATTCAATTTCTATATAAATTTGATCATATTTCAATTGAAATTTGTAACTGTGGACATGCATGATAATTCAAAGGCTCGAAAGGTCCAAAATACTTTAGGACCATAAAAATTGGTGTTAGTGCATTTGATGATATGGCTCTTGATATGGGTATAGTCATGTTGTACATGATAGGTATCTATCACTCAGCCATAGAGTTTATGTGAAGGTGATTGGCAATTTTTTTAATTATATTATCCATAAAGTCCCCTACATATTTTACCTAAATTAAGTGACACTTGCAATCACAGGAAATTTTACTTTTTCAGAGCATATCTCTACATGCCTAAGGTCTCTGATTGTTGACAACCAGATTCCCTAATATGTGCCATGATACAATAAAACCTTCTAAAATGTATTATAGGTTCGGATCATGCTACATATATTATATTAGAGATATTATATAATTAGAAGATCCAGCAAATTGACGTTCAGTATTCCTTTTCAAAAAACTCCTTAAACTCTCACTCCTCGTAAAAAGTCCTCCGGTTTGAAATCGTTTTATCTTCTTATCTTTCTACCCCATCAGTCATTGTTACCTGAAAGCCAGACAGCTGTCCATTGCCAACATTGGATCCTCTCCGTTTGCAATCTTCAAGACCAGTGAGAAACCCTAACACTTCACTCAGATCTAGAAACAAATCATCCTAGGGTCTTTTTTTCAGAGTGTTCGTAGGTCCTTAGTTACTTTTAAAATAATTTTGTATTCTAAATGTATAGAATATTACTTTATAAAATGGTTGTGACAGTACATTTTATTTTGAAAGTATTGAGTATTGAGTACTGAGTTAGAGAGATTTATTACATTTTATATAAGCCTAAGGTTGGGACTAACTGGTGATATTATTTTAGACAGGTTCATTTTATTTTAAAGCTTCAAAGGTCCAAAAATGGGAGGATACTTCCTATGTACAATTCATTGCAATACAATCCACAACTAAGATCGACCTCACGATCAAAAAATCAAATTGCTTTGACCAGACAAATATAAATTTCATTTCAGAATGTGCTGAAGAGCCTGACAGGAAGGTTTTTAAATAACATAAAAGCGTTGTGAAAGAAAAGGTCAGTGATTCTCCCAAGGAGATTTTGTTTAACCCAATATGGGTTTTACTGAATTGCCCATTTTTTCTTTTAAATCAACAAAGAATTCAGCGAGCCGATTCAAAGGGTAAAATGGGCAATACAGTAAAACCCGTGTCGAGTTACACAAAATGTTTATAGGAGGATCGCTTTCGAAAGAAAATTGTGAGTATATTTGAAGATGGTCAAGTTGAGTTGAAGAAAAAAAACAAAATTAAATTTAGGTCAGATTGAGTAAAGTTCTTTTAAAATTAATTTAATCCGACTCAATTAACTCGACCTGACCCACTCAAAAAAATTAATTATAACACTCAAGTTGAGTCGAGCCAGCAATTTAGTTTAGCAATCGAATTAAATCAAATTTAATAATTTTTTATATGAATTGAATTAGATTTATTAAAACTCATCCAATCCACCCGAATTTCAGTTCTACTCAGTGTTATCAAAGCTGGACCGAACCGCGGTCAAAACGCAATGACTGCGATTCGGTCGTGGCTGAGAACCATTTTTGGGTCAAAACCGCAGAAAACCGATCAGAGCCGCAGTTTTTTATAGTTTTGAAGGTAAAACCGTGAGCCACGAATTTTCTTTTTCTTTTTTTTTTTAAAAAAAAAAATCCCCTTCAAAAGATCAAAAATTAATATTTAAAAATAGATATATTAGAAATATAAAGGTTTATTACCATTTTTATCTCATATTTTTCACAGTTTGGATATATTACTCAGAGTTTGAATATTATTTTTAATATTTATATTAATGTTATTTGTAAAAGATGTCTTACTTAATGTTATATATAATATTTATATTATATTATTACTTGACTAGTTTTAACCGACTTTGACCACGACTGAACTAAGTTGAACCCGGTCCATTCTATATTTTCTAATGGAGATTGATTCTGTGGGTAGTCAAGTAATTTCAAGGGCTGTTGATTATGGCAGTCTGTCTTCCCCTCTTAGAGGTCCTATTCATATTGACTGTTCAATTCTCTTTCTGCGGTTGAGAATTGAGACATTTTGTCCATAGTTTCCTCCTCAAATCTAGCTAAAACATCAATTTCTTTAAAAAGATTACACACAAAATGAGAGGTCCTCGTGAATGCCCAAAAACATTTCATCAAAATGTTAAAATTACAGAAATTCAATAAAATGTTTTTAGTTTAAGCTATAGTAAAGTATACCGAGGTTACTTCCTATAAAAAATACTTGAATTTCTATTAATTCTCTAAAATTAAAAGCTACCAATTCTTCAAAAGTTAACAAGTAATGTCATCCAATAAAACCGAATTTTAGGTTTTGAACAAACCATTTAACATCATGAAAGTGGAAAAAATGTGCTCTCCAACATCGGTTTAATTTCTTGCACGTTGGGTTTTCTTCTATCTAACTCTCATCTTTGAAAGTGAGAGATTGCAGATCCCAAGTCACATGGCGTAACATTAATGTACTATATAAGTAGTGGACTTGTCCGAGAGTTTTACGTTAGGTATCTCACAGCTTTTACACATAAAATCAAAGAAAACTATGAAAACACTTTTTCTCTTTTATTCATCATTTCTAAAGGAAGAGAAAAAATAAATTATAAATAAAACGAGCCAGTCTGGAAATTCATTTTTTAAAATAATGAATAATTAGACAAGAAAGAAGAGAGTTTCCCTAATTAGCTTCTACCATCCAATCAAATCTTACTGAACCAAAGCCTAAACTCTGATTAAGAAAAGAATAAACAAAATAATCTTAATAACAGCAATACTTTCTACTTTTTAATCATAAAAAACTACTGTACTTTTTTCACTTCTCATCTTCATAATCCTTTTATGGCTATTGGAATGTATATGGCTCTCAAATGTCGGACTCGCCGCCGGCCGATACTCGGGAACCAATCTCCCAGACCTGTAGCGCACGCCACATGCATTGCAGAGGGTCTTTGGCCCCAAGGGCCCAGCCCGCCATTGAGGGGTCTTCTCGGCCCTGCAGTGGCTGCAGCACCTCTTCACCCGCAAGGCGGTGGAGCCTCCTCCCAGAGGCAGAGGAGAGTCCATCGACCAAGTCCGTCCGCCAGCACGCTTGCTCCTCGGCTTTCCGGGGACTTGTCTGAAAAAACCCACGTCTCTTTCTCCTCCATGACTGCTCTGTTTAGACGACTGTGTCATCCCAGACGAACATGTCTCGCCTTCAAAAAACCATGGCAAGTCACACAAATCATCTGCGGGAACAAAGAGCTCGCTTTCCTCTACATCTTCGCCGTTAAATCGATCAAGCAAGGAATCCCAGTCCAATAAAGCCATTTCTATGATGTTGAGAATGAAGTAGATGCAGGGGAGAGAGAGAGAAAGGGGGCAGGGGCTTGGAAAAATGAGCAGAAAAAGAGAAAGGAATGTAATAAATGGCAGGGTGGTGAAAATAAGGAAAGGTGAAAAGGGTGGAGAATTAAGATTACCACTAAAGATTTTAATTTTTAAACAGTGGAAGAATATCCAGTTGCGAGGTAACTGACGTGCTGCTTTCTAAAAGCAACGTACACGACCCGAAAAATTTAATTTAATAAGGAAGATATGAATGAAAAATAAGGAAATGATTTTAAATGGAATGTTTTATTTTATAACCCTTGGCTTCACTCTATATTGGCAATCATGTAAATTATGTATCTTAGTTCACTTTACTAATTAATTACATAAAATTAAATCCCTATTAACATTACTTATCGAAAATTATGGATTTTGAGTCTCATCTGATTGGTATGATAAAAAAAAGTCTTTCTAATTAAAGTGTGTATATATCAAATTTTATTTTGTTCTCATCTCAATTTTCATTTAAATAAGACTTTTTTCTTTTCTTTTTCTATTTTATTCTCGAGGTGATAGTAATTTAGTAATTAAAGTAAAGAAAACAACAGATAAAATGGAAAAACAAAAGTAGTTATTCATTTAAATAGAAATTGAGGTGTACAAAGAAAAATGAACATCTTATCTAATTCTCATTCTTTAATCTTAAATTTTTAAAAATTAATAACCTATATTCATTGGAAATTAAAATATCAACATTACATAATTTCATAATAAAGTGGTAGTGATATTTTATACTATCTATATTTATATAACTACTTATTTATGTACATGAATTATCAACATTAATAAAATGTTAGTGCATGTTTATCCAATATTTGATATGATATTCATCCGATTTTGTGCATAATAATGCTATATTTGTTTTTCCCAATACCTATGTATTTATGTATTCACTCTTCCAAGTCGGTCACCTGTGCGCTTAGATTTACCACCGATAGGCCACGTGTCATATTAGGATTGGATGGTACACGTGTGTACCGACGAGTAACAGATAATTGGGATTCAATGAGATGACGCGGTTAAGCAATGTAGTTGACACTTCACACTTCCCAACTACCTTCTTTTAGATACGTTGAAGAAATCCACCAAATTTCTTCTTTAATTTAGCGAGTGGGGCCCATTCAATTAAATCACCTAGTAATGGTTACAATTTTAAAATTTTATTTTATATACATAATTAATATAAGCGCGACTTATAGACACTAAGATTTTCTATCTCTACATATTCAATTTTAGATTTTCAGATCAAATTATCATTATACCCTACGTTTTTATTCATCCAAACGAGTTGTCAGTTCATTTCTACATTCGTTTGGATGAATGGACAGAACAGAGTTCCGTATTCATTCGTTCGAATGAACGGATGGTTCATTCGAAACACTCCTATCCTACAATAATGCATAGTGCATTATTTAAATAATAATATTTTCTTTAAAACTTTAAAATTATTTTTTAAACACTATATTCCATTTTTATCATTCTTACTATTATCAAAGTCGTGCACCCGATTAATCAGATTCTTACTTTTTAAAACTGATTTAAAGTCATCACACCAACTCTTTTAGATTAATTTTGAAATTATAATAATAAATACTTACTAATTTACCTAAAAGATGCATTCCTTAAAAAATTCTTGTTTGAATTTAAAATTCATAAATGTTTATTTTAGTTTAATTTATAAAATTATCTTTTCAAATCTTTTATATTTTAATATTTTTAAATCACTTACCATCTTTAGAATTCATATTTTATTAAATAAGTTTAGATAAACTTTATATTAAAATATAATGTTTTAACTAGAGTCGATAAGCCCCACTTAGGTGTCTGTACTCTGTAGCATAAGAAAAAAATTATTTTACACGATCTCAGATGTTGAAAGCATCAATCATATGAAAATGTTATAGTACAAAGTTGTAAAAATACAAAAACTCTAATCAGACTTGGTAATAGGAGCAATGTTATCAAAATCGGACCATCTAACTAACCAACTTCAAGACATTTTGGATTCAATCGCGGTCAAACCGGTCAAATACTAATATAATATAAATATTAAATATATCATTAAGTAAGACACATTTTACCAATAACATTCAAACTCTGAGTAATATACTAAAATTGTGAAAGATATAGAATGGAAATGGTAATAAATATTTATATGTCATATATATACATTTTTTAATATTAATTTTTAATATTTTAAAGGGGAAACATTTTTTAAAATATAAAAATATAAAAAAAAAAATCGCAAATTTTGTGAGCCGCATTTCGCGACTGACAATTTTACCTTAAAAACCGCAGAAAATCGCGGCTCTGACTGGTTTTTTTCGATTTTGACCCAGAAACGGTTCTCAGCAAGGACCGAACCGCAGCTACCGCAGTTCGGTCCGGCTTTTATAACACTGCATGAAAGTACACGAATTAATTTATTTTTATTAATATGTTCATTTATTAAAAATATAGTTTTTCCAAAATACATTAAAGATGGTTAAGTCTCAAATAAAAGTTTCATTTAAAATTTTTATCTTTCTTAGTTTAAATTCGATGACTCTTGATATTTTATGAGAATAAATTGTTATAAATTCTCACATGAACAACAATGTCAATAATTTTGTATCAAATAATGTATAATTTAACTTGAGTTAGAAGAGTCTGGTGACTAAGATGTATCAATGTAAAAAATAAGGTCATATAAAAATATTAAATCCTATGTGTTTAGGAAAAAAATTACATTTTTGTTCTTCAATTTCCAAATATATATATCGAAGAGAATAGTATTTTTGTCATTTTGTAAATTAAAGATATAAAATATAGAACTGCTTAAAAATAGGAGAATACAAAAGCCGGCAGCGGTAGTAATTTTTTATTTGACTCGTGAACTTGTCCAACTTGAAAAAAAAAGGATTTAAGTCATCAATTTTTTTAAAGAAACTTAAGTTGATCCATTCTAACACAAATCTGATTTGAATTGAATTAAAGTTAATATTAACTAATTTATTTATGTTTTATGTATTAATTTTAGCCCATATACTCAGTACTCACCCAAGCTAAAAATCTTAACCTATAATTTCAATTTTTTATAGCTCAATAGACTCATATGAAAGGAAACACTCTTATCTTTCATTTTCTATTAAAAATATTTTTTCTTAGTTTCTTAATCTTTTAAAAAAAATTATAGAAATCTAAATCAATTCGAATTAAGTTCAATAAAATAAAATTAAGTGAAATGATTTTTCTGATTAAAATGTTGAACTTGACTTTTGGGAGTTTTGGCACTTACTTTGTAGCCGCCTTGAAATGTGATTATGTGATGATATCCACGTTGCTATTAACTATCCAAGTGGACCCACCATTTGGAAGTATTCGTTTGGTGATCGTGCGTACACACTAGTTTTGATGTGGACGAAATTCGAATGGTTATATTGTTGGCTGTCAATGTTTGTCCTTTTCCTTACTAAATCTTCACCATTATAACGTGTAGGGTTGTGCATGTGGGGAAGGACTGGTTGGCTACTGCGACTGTCGGACTAAGAATTCAGATTAAAATAAATAAATTACTAATAATTAAAGTATTTTTTAATCTCTACTTTTAAATTTACATGTTGAAAATCCTAAAAAATTGAGCATAAAACTTCACAAAGGATATCTATTATTTAAAGAGCATTCTAATCTACGAGAGTTGAACTCGTCACGTCCCATTTCTTAAGATCGGATGTAATTAATTGAATTACACCTACGTGGATAATCTCATTTTCAAATTTAGACCTTTTAATGAATTGATGAGATGAAACTACATGAGCCCTATATAGAATATAAAAGTGTGTCGATTTTACTTTATACCCTATTCAAGGTTTCACGTATTAGTCTAGAAATGATTGGGTTAAATATTTATGTATCAATTATACATATCGTATTTGACAATATATCGATAATATGTTATTGTGTCAAGTCAAAAAAATATTTTTGTATTAAAAATATACAACTATTTGGACAATATCTCAATCCTGTATTACATGTTAATCAGCCAATATCTAGCCCCCCAGCACTCATAGCCAATCTTAAACTTTGGAAGTAAGAACTATTGGATGTGGATTCTATCCCTATTTACAAATTTCACATAGGATCTACATTACAAAGAATTCAAATCATTGGATTATTATTTTATCTCTTGCATTTAGATCTAATTTGAAAAAAAAAATCCTCTAACTAATTTTCATTATTATATGAACTTTTAATAGTACAAATATTTATTTAATTATTCAAATTTAATGCTAAAATATAAAATACTAGAATGATCAAGGCCCATTCATAAAATCAGCAGTTTTTTAAATAATTTCTTATGCACGATATGTCCAAAATAATCAAGGGCCTTGATCATTCTAGTATTTTATATTTTAGCATTAAATTGAATAATTAAATAAATATTTGTACTATTAAAAATTCATATAATAATGAGGCTTGATTCTAAAAGCCACATCTTCTCCTCTAAAACTGATTCTCAATAACCCATGAGGGAGTTGGTTTGACGGTCAATAAGTTTCACTCACAAAGGAAGGTCTTGAGTTCGATTCATGCTCAACACTCCTCTAAACCACTCCACGAAGTTGCTTAGCCGGTACGTGTGGGATTGAAAAAGTTGTACATGTCCCAACTACTAATCAAATTAAAATGTCTCATATTCAAATTCAGATGAGAGCCCAAACTAGTGTGTTTTTAGCACCAAGATCTGTTGAACACCTTCCATGAGAGAGAGTTCTTGGTTCTCTTTAGTAGGGAGTATGGTCGATCCACCGTGAAAAGAGGAGACAAATCAAAGACGGGCAGAAGGGAAAAGAGACAGAGAGATCAAGATTCTGTTTTTTTTATGGAGAAAGTAGAAAAAGGAAAAAACTGAAAAGCAATGAGTACAGAGAAACGGGAGAGAGAGAGAGAGAGAGAGAGAGAGAGAGAGAGAGAGTGTCCGCAATGCATTATTGAGATTTGAGAGATGAGAGTTAGGAGGGGGGAGGAAAAGAGGGAAACAATGAAGGATGGATAAAACTGGTAATTTAATTGAAAAATGAAGAAAAAATAATTAAACAAAGTAACGAAAACTGGTATATACGTTAATATTAAAATGACTTTGAAATAGAGGTTTTGATAGGTACACCAGTTTTTTTTAAAAGGAACACCTCTATTTTTTAATCATTTTTACCCTCAAGTTTGTTATGAATTTGCCCTCCCTTTCTTTCACTCTGACAGTAAAAATAGAACAAAGAAAATGAGGTGACTCTTTTAAGAGAAAATGTCGGTGTACCTATCAAAATTCTTGAAATAGCCACAATAAACAAGAAAATGAAGAAAATCTGTTTAAACTAGTTTAGTGACATATAAAGCTGGAAATAACCCGGCATAAAAAATTGAACGTTCAACAGTATAAGGTTTGCAAGAGAGAAACCACTAAAAACTTCGAATTAAAGGGATAAAGGGTTTGATAGATTTGAAAAAAATATAAATTATTGATAAGTAAAATAACATTTATTCAAATAGACAGAAATACATCTCCATGAATTAGTCAGATGGAACGCCTGAAAAATTTAGATGACACACTTGGATATTTTGATCTTAAAAAAAATAGATACAAATACACTGATGATAATGCAAATGAACTGGATGCAAATAAGGTCAAGAATACATTAGCATCTTAAGAACCTAGAGTCAGATACCATACCCACATTTTTCTTCGTTGGTGATAGAAGTTAAATCATTTTTTTTTAAGTTGTGATAGAAGTTATATTGCCTCTAAAAGTTAAACAAGTAAAAAAATAATTTACATCTGAACCTATTTATTTTAGTCACACTCAAACATGTTAATTTGAGTTGAACAAGTTTAAAAATAATAATAATTTACATGTAAATTAAATCATTTCGGTCATATTCAAACATGCTATTTTGGGTAAGACACTTCAATTGTGAAGTTATGAGAAATTCTCTCTCTCTCTCTCAAACTTGTTATTTTGAGTTAAACATGTTTAAAAAATAATAATAATTTACATGCAAATTAAATCATTTCGGTTGTATTCAAACATGTTATTTTGGGTAAGTCACTTAAAATTATCAAGTTATGAGAAATTATCGCCCTCTCTCTCTCTCTCTCTCTCAAATTAAGAACCTTCTCATCTTTAAGTTGGCACTTCTTGCTGTTCAGAACCAAAGTCGGGTATAGTCCTGATAGCGGCACTCAAGCAATGATACGTGCTTTCCACCCCTCAATCGGGTATGATCTTGTGAGAGGGAAATTGAATTCATTGGGTCCACTTTAAGATCCACAATCCAAAGTTGTTTGGATAAGTCTCACAAAACTGTTTTAAGGGAAGAATTGTTATTTTTATATATAATGGGACTAGTTGTGTTTTCACATTTGACAATTGCCAAGAGATGAGACTTAGGTACCAACTCACAATTCCAAAAATTCCCAATCATTTGATTTTTCTAGACTAACCTTCCCATTGATAGCCATCAGCTGGAAAGCTAAATGTGATCAGATTCATCTTAAATGTACGAGCCACCCTCCGTGAGACAGATGATTTGAGAATCTTAAATGTAAACTGCATAGATGCACCAAGAGACCAAATATCAGAGTCGTCTATGAGCAAACAAATCGACATGAAAGCTGCATTTCTTTTTTATGACCAAGGTGTCCAGGAGTCTCACATATATTTGGACAAAGACATCTTCACCTGACTAGTCCTTGGGACATATGCAAGCATCTCAATCCTACACACATCGGATAAGCAACTATAGAAAGGGACCCAAAGAGGTGTTGAGTGTGAATCGAACTCAAGACCTCCCTTCATGAGGGGAGCTTCTTGACCGTCAAGCCAACCCCCTCTTGGGTTGACATGAAAGCTGCATTTAAATGTGGCAAAGTGAAAAAGAGGGGCTCAATAGAGTCAAAAATGGAGATTTACCTCCCAAATCTATGAAGAGAGCAAGTTGCTTAAGCCAAATGGAGAATCCATGGAAATTGGGAGTAAGGACTTAGGAGGACAAGGTCTGGAAAGAAGCATTGTCCTCTATTTAAAGAAGAGAAGTGTGGCTTCTTCATATTTATCTGCTGAAAGGTGCATCAGAAGACACAGACAATTCCATAAAAAACTAGCATTTGCCACCCCTATTTCTCTGTATCCAAAATCAGTCAAATCTTAAGGTAAGTGTTAATTTTCCTACCCTCATCAACCATTCGAATGCAAAGCATCAAAAGCACATGAACGTCAATCGAAGCAGTATAAACCAATCTGAGTTGGGAGCTAGATAGTTTTACTTCATCCTCTAACAGATCAATTGGAATCAATGGAGACCTACTGGCAAGGAAAATAACGAAAAGATCAAATCAATAGTCATACTGCTTACCTTCAAGGGGGAAGGTCAAGTATTTCCCTTGCATGACTTTTTGAGCTATATTCATCGGGAGCACAATTCCATTTAACACCCTCACCATTCAGTCGAGGCAATTTTATCTGCCATGCCGTCCACCTATTGCAGCACCACATATCCTCATCCTAAGGTCCTGCTTGAAATCTAGAGCGATGAAAAATCATTGAGAATAGAAATGATTTTGAGAAAATTAGCATGCTTGATGGAAAGTGTTTCTGAAAAAGTAATTGAGAATGACTTTGATTCTTATTCTTTGCACCTCCTTTAGTCTCCTTGAAAAAGAGACTATTTTCATTTTGAATAAAAACCATTCTCAACTTATCCTGAATGACCCACCAAACAGCCCCTAAATCATTTTCCCCAAATGGAAGCACCTTCCAAAAGTGGGAGTACCCACCCAATGAGAAATAATATGAAAAAGAAGAGTAATGTTTCTTTTTCCTTTTCTTAAAGAGTGAAAAATTATGCATTAGGAGTTACAACACTAGTGTACAACATACCTTTCAAAAAGAAAACAAGCAATGGTGTACAACATCTGGAGACCAGAGAAGATCACCATGCAACAAATAATCAAAACATAAAATGACACGGTTTTCGTTCTCTTCTACCAGTTCCTTTTCCTGGTAGTTGGTTTCTCTTCTGAGTTCAGTTTTTCTGCAGCACTCAAAAGCATATGAACCGACCCTCCTGCAGAAGTATTTGATTTCCCTGCATTATTCTCCCTCCATTTATCAAGGAATGGGTCCCCTTTTATCAACATCCTGCGCCTTGCCCTTATTTCAATCATGCAAAACATGCAGTACCATTTCCCTTTCGGTATGGAAGTACGGGGTGGTACCATGCAGTAGATGTGGTATGCCTCATCACAACCATCGCATAGAACAATCTTGTCATCATCTTTATCAATGAGGCAAGACCTGCAAAGACAAGAGGGGCAGTACCAACGGGATTGAGGACATGTGAACTGCTTATATCTCAAGCACATACGGTGATAGTACTTGTACGGGCAGTGCTCATGCTCACATATCATAAATTTCTTGCCATCCTCTTCACCGGTTTTACATAGTTTGCACAAGCGTGAGCTTGTTCTCCTTCGGGATGCCCGAAGGCCATCGACTTCTGTGCTACAATCTGAGGAGTCTTCAGAGTCGTCAAATATGCTTGTTGTCTCTGTGTGATCTACACCATTGCAATCCTGAGTCCTTGTATCTTTCAACCTCTCACATACCACACAATCTTGATGCAAGTTCTCACCATGGTTTTGGACTGAATCAGGTTTTGGAGATTCTTTCCCATTTGCCAAGCAAGCAGCACAATACCAGTTTTTTGTTGGGATTTCTTCAACAGGAGGTTCAATGCAGGAGATGTGGTACATTGCTTCGCACCCGTCACAGACGAGCCGGCGTTTCCCATCGGCTACATCTCCACAGTTCTTACAAGTACAGATTCTATTGGAAGGATACTTTCTTGTGGCATCCAAATCCACATATTGATTGGTCACCTGCAAGTAAATTTCAATTGTTCATCCCCAGGAGTGGCAAAGACAGATTTCCATGACTTGTTGAATAATGAAATTGATTAGATAGAATTTCTTCTAAATATGTAAATATTCACATCTAGCTCCTAAATTGAGGTAAATAATAGTGATGGTCCACATGACAGTAAAGGGACTTTGAGTTGCAAAACTGCTACTTACCTCATCTTTCCATTCTGCATTGGTCCCATTTGCCAATTCTCCTACCTTTAAGACATGGAAAAATACTCATACTAGCTAAAAGTGAAAAATTAACAAGAATAAAACAAGGTTATGAAGAACACTCAAAAGGGACAATGCATATAAGTATCCCCCCAAGTAGTTGATAAGCCTACCAAATCTATAGGGTCAATATCTATCATCAGGCACATGCAGGGTCAAAGTTCACATCAATCAGTCCCACCTAAGTAGATTCTGGCCGAGAAATCTGCCAGCAGAATGCATCATAATGACCACATCAATGCTGGAACAGTGGACAGATTGAAGGAGGTGGGTAATACTCCACACTCTAATTTGTGGAGTGATCTGCATCCACTTGGTGAGTGACCCGCGTGATCTTTTAAGTTGGGGAATTTACATTAAGTCTCAAACAGAGAAGCTGGGTTCTATCCTGAGACATGCTCTTAAATCATTATTATTAAAACCTTATGATACATGACTTGTATCTTACAATTCATGTATTATGACGAGAAATGATTTGTACCATCACAGTTCCTATGGATGATAAGAGTCATCGTTGTTAAAACTCTTACGATACACAATTGATACAATAATGATAAGAGGAACGATTCGTATCTATTAATAAATCTTACTATTCCTATAAATAATAGAATTATAAGGTTATTAGGAATGTGAAAGCATGAAGCCTTTTGTTTTAATGGTTTTTAAGGCATGAGTTGATGGGCATATAAGACCTTTCGATTTTTTAGAGGCTTTTTAGTTAATTATTGACTTTATACAGTATAGTTGAATTATATACTGGTCTTATACTTTTGGGAGTTGGAACATTGAAATTTGAGCTTCAATAAACTAAGTATTGGAGATCTTTAAAAATAATTATATATTGTTTTATTGTTGGCTTTTAAGACTATAATGGAGTATACATTAGTATTATACTTTTGGAAATTGAAACTATGAAATTTGATCTCATCATTCAAAAAATAAAAAGACCTGAAATTTGCACTCAAATGCCAGTAATACATATACAAGTTTTAACCCCAAGGGATTATCCCAACTGGTTTGGGAGCAAGACCTCTAGAGGGAGGTCTTGGGTTCAAATTTTGGGAGCCCCAATGAAAGGCCACTCCCATGGGGTTTATTCTCCATTGAAGAACCTGGCGTGTGTGTGTAGGGAGGTGTGCATACATCCCGACGGATTAGTTGGGTGAGACGCCTGGACACGTTCGATCATCAAAAGGAAAAAATACATATACAAGTTTTGCCAACCCCCCACACCCTTCCTTCATTTATCACCTACCCCCCATGACTTGCCCCCATACTCAATTTAATACCAATCTAACTTTTACATCATGTTCATCCAAATCGACAAAGTTGAAATTTTAATAACCCGTGAGGGTTGGATTGGCGGTCAAGCACCAGCCTGAGATGCGGGAGGTATTGAGTTCAAGTCACTCTCAACACAAAAGGACCACTCATGCACGCTTTAACAGCCAACCCAAGTGATTTAAGAATTGTGGAATTCCTCTTGAGAGAGAGCGTGTTTTCTCCCTCTCCAGCAGAGGGAGGACCACTTGCTCCCTCTTCGCCCTGCCAGATCTCGTGTAGAGCACTCTCCTGCCAATCTCTCAGCATCTCTCGATTTTGGGCACAATACTCCCCATCCTCACCTTCGCTTCTTTTGCTCTAAGGACGGATGAACCCTTTCCCGTCCTCGATTTCAATCTCTGCTCAGCCATTTCTAGATCTAGCATCGCCTAGATCCGAATATGTTCTCCTGTTTCTTCCCCCACAGCCTCCCCTTTGTTGATCAGCCACGTCAATGAAAGTTTGCCAACGATTTTCTGGCTTGGCCCTACCTCTTTCTTTCAGCGGATGATCGAGCCCTACTACCGCACTGACACATGCATGTGCGCCAGAGCCTCATCGGTGGGTCCTGCTCCTCCAACCAGCTCTATTGGCCCGTCGGCCAGGTGAACCTCATCGCGCCCTACTGCACCTCTCCCACATCAAATTGACTTTCCAGTGGGATGGACCTCCAGTTGCAAGCCATTGTCGAGCAATGGAATCTGTCCCATTGGCTGCTATTCTAGGGATCTATTCCACAACCAGTTGACTCGCCGGTTCCTGTTGCTCTCCATTTCTTCCGTCACTGGCCAAGCCACCTAATAGAGTCATCGGCATTTTTTTGTTTCGACTTCGATTTTCACGTATCTCCTCGTCAATCGCAACTCATGCTCCCTCCATGTGACAAATTTCCCACCTTCGAGAGTCGTGTCCCCTCTCCTGCGCCCAGACCCTCCACACTCCTGCCAGCCTTTTTACTTTATTTTCCTGGATGCCAACTAGGTTACCTGTTTTTTCCTGATATGAGAGCCAACTGTTGGGCTTTTTTTCCCCTTGACCCTTTGTACTCACACCTACCTCTGGTGCTTTATATCTATTAATATTAATATATGAATCATTTCAAAAAAAAAAAATGGCAACTCTCCATAGTATTACTAGTGTGAGGATAGGGAGGTTTGCACATGCTCCAAGGATTAATCGGGTCATCTAAGAGGCTTGGACACCTTGGTCTTAAAAAAAAAAAAGTTGAAAATCTGATGACCTTTAAAGACATGGCTTCACTTGTCCGATCAAAATGAAATTTTATAGGCACCATATAGAAGTCAAGATCTTTTTTTTTTTAATGGTTAATATATTAATAAAAAAAAGCACCAAAGGTGCAAATACAAAAGAAGAAAAAACAACACAGAAACAAAAAAACCACAACCCCAACACACCCACGAGACAACCAAACACTGGAAAGGAGAAAGCTAAGCTAAGCCAACACATTCTTTCCATGCACGCAGGATATCGTTCGCAAGAGAGGTACCAAGATCTTTCAAACCCACCCATCCACGTTGGGTGGGGCCCAATAGGTTGTGTGACATAAATTTGTGAATCCACACCTCCCCCCTATGCACCAATCCACATGTGGTGGGCCTCACCTAGGCCAACATGGATGGGTGGTCTATAAGGTCTTGGCTTATATATATATATATATATATATATTTATTTATTTATTTGAAATGGTAACTAAATTAATATTAAATAAAAGGCACCAGATGTGCAAAAGAAATTGTGTAAGGCAAAAGGATAAAATAGCGATCCCCTCAACCCCTTACACCCACAAACCTAAACAATCGAAAGGAAAAAACCTTTGACACAACCCAGCGAGAGACTAAAAAAGCCCAATACTCTTTCGAGGCACAAAAAATATCTACCATGGAGACATGCTAGAAATCTGCAAGACGGGATGCCCAAGCTGCGCATTTGGCCATAATCCAGTTATAAACGCAATGGGGGTTTTCTGCACAGTTCTTAAATACCCTATTATTGTGTTGTCACCAAATGCTCCCCAAGGTGCCAAAAAGGGCAATGCGCCATAACTCCGAGCCAGGCTTATATACCAAATCTATAAAATTTCATCTCGATCCAATAAGTGAAGATCGTTAGGATTTAGGGTTTAGTATCTTTGATCTAACCCAATGAATTTCTGCCATAAAATAAAGTTGAATTTTTAAGAACCCTAAAAAACTGGACTTCAATTGCCCAATGTTTCAAATATGTGAAAACGCACATACATAGCAATGGACTTGGGGCCATGTGGGGCCCACATTTGAGGGGGGAATGGTTCCCTCATAAGAGACGTCCCTTAGGTGAAACTCTAAGTGTGTATGGTCCAAAGATCAATCACTGAAGTTGGGGTCAATTTGAGATGGATTTCAACCCAATGGTTAGATCATGCAACTCACAAAAGGGGGGGGGTGGGGAGAAGAAATGGTGTTAGTGGGGACTAGTAGGGCACCATTTGCAATCTATATGAATATTCTCTTAATATTTGAAGAAAATTGGAGCATTGTTCATATTTTTATATTTTAGACATCTTTTATGTTATTTCATATATTTATATCTTTTTGGGGGAAAATACTTAGAAAACCTACAACTCAAAGATTTGCAACTCAAGACAAAATGATTTTATAATGCGATTCAAATTTCAGAACATTGCTTAGGATAGACTTGAATTCAAAGGTGAGCAAAGGCTAAAATGCTACACAAAATTCATAACTAATACAACAATATGCACATCATTCCAACCTGTTTCCGATAGGAGGCCCTAGATATGCTAGAGAGGCTCTTTGCAAGATTAACCATCTCCTCACCAATCTTTTCAAGCTTTCTCCATACCTGTCAAGCATTTTAGGTATAAGAAAATTAAACATACGTACAACAACCTTGCACCATAACTTTGGAACATATTCTCCATGGCAAAATGACCATCACCACCACACAACAATAAAAACCACCTTAGAAGCTAAAATGCCTATTAGGAAACATCATCTTCTTCCCCTCAGAGAAAAAATTATTCAAAATATTGACCAAGAGCAATCATTACCCAAGTACAACCAAAAACAGTTTATGACAATCAATACAGAAAATATTATGCTTCTCAAAGTTAACAAAACAAATATTGAAGACCAGTACTTTGAGCTCTGGGTTTGACTTGGTGGGGATGCTTCACAAATATTTCATTTTGTGACCAACTTCTCATAGTGTTAATCAAAAATATCAATTCAATGACATGTATATCATTATTCAACAACAAATACAACTTCAGGGTCAAGGGGCAACAAGCAGTTACACAGACAGCCAATGCAGAAAAGAAACTGCTACACATGGAGCAAGATCAAATAACTGTTCAAAAGAGAAGACCTTTGGAATCAAAAATAAAAAATTGTACTGACACCAAGCCTAGTATAGTATGTAAAACCATTGATGCTAATTAACGAAAAATCAAACATCTATGGTAAATTTAGTATATCCATGAGGTTATATGGGAAAAGGATGTTAATATGCTATCAACCAGCTAGAACCCATTGGTTGAACCACCCCTTACTACAAACATCACTCAGAGGTCAGATGCTCGCTAAAAAGGCAGACCTCATACTGAGATTTCATGGATGAACAGTGATTTTAACAATACAGATAAGAGCCTGCAGCACAGTTGTTAAGTGCACATTGCAGCAGGTACAAGGTTGTGAGTTTAAGTCCTATGGGCATCATATAGGCAATAGATCCAAAGAAAAAATTCACAAAATCCAATTGAGTGCCAACCCCAAATAGATCAAATGAATGGCTCAAACGATGACAATTATGATAGTGGCAACCAACAAGAAAATGGAAACACGTACCTTCTTTATGGTATAATGAAAGAAAGATATATATTTCTCCATTTGAAAACCTATGATGCCTAGACACAGCATGTTGCCTACATTTAAGTGTCCATGCAACATAGTTGAAAACCCATTCCAACCTAACTCACCTCTTATGACACACTTGATTTTTGCGACATTTAAAACTACAGAGTGATCCTTTTGTAATTTTTTTTTAATGATGTGATTCATTTATAAGTTATCCTTCTAAAAAGTCCACTTAGAGTGATCCACTCAAATTGGTTTTTGATAGGCTCTACATCCAGGCAAAACATTTCCAACAAACCATCAACATGTCCAAGTGGGCTATATTTTTGTTTGCTGAGAGGTGAATTACCAAGGAGCATATAAGGACTAGCTCTCTAGAACTAGAAAATACACAAGTAAAGGAACCTCTGCAACTAGTGCTCATGTGACCCTGAAAATAGGATTTGTGCATGTCAGATAGGAATTTGCCCCACAAAAAAAAAATGTCAAATCCAAGTATGTGTTCTACTTTGAAATTTTTGACAGGTTGAGTAAAGAAGTAAAACTCAAAAAAGACAACCCAAGAAAAATGGGAAAAAAAGACATGCATGATGATAACAATGATAGATTTTAGTCCACCCCAATTCTGATGTACTAATGTCGAAGATATCAATCATTGACTGGGTACTCGCCAAACAAGAGACATAGGAAAAACTGCTTATACTTCAACTAATAAATGAATACAAATACAAGGCGCCATCCCAATTTTGACCTCTATTAGTCTGCCCAACCAACTGATTGATCATGTGTTAAAACTAACACCATTTCCAAAATTGGATATAATCAATCACATGTTAAAACTTTATCATTGCAATGGTGGGGAGAATCCCAATAGAAATCAAAATTGGAGTTCATCTGAATTAAGGGGAACTTTAGTGATTGAGCTGTTTGAATTCATGAACAGTGGACTGATACATCCTAAATATAGCATTTTTCATTCACACAGCAGAAAGAATCATTTTTCTACTAATAATTTGCAACAATTCACCCATAAAATTCAAGCGTCCAATTCATCCAAATTTAAAGTTTCTAAATGCAGCGTCACAGATAAATGATATCTAATGCAGGAATAAGTGGTTCAATACCAGGCAGTCACCAGAGAAGTGCATATAAAAGAATCAAACTTTGATCAGAGTATAGCATGTGGAATACGATATATTCTATTATAAATTTGAGAGGAATGCAATGAATCTGACAAGAGATACCTGTTGGATATCATTAGCAAAAAGTTGAGAACACTCCTCATATTCTCCCTCTTCCATCTTTGAGTTAATGAGCTTAAAGTCAAAAATGTCGCCGGTCTTGATGCCTTGGAAGTTTGAACAAAGTAAACTACACAACAAAGAAAACTTGTCTGAAACAATGATATCAAAGAGAACACTTTGACACCTCTCAGTTATAGAACAATCATTTGTCTGGTCCTTTGGCTCTTTATGAGAATGATCTGAAGTCCCCCGATGCTCATTACTGGCATTACAAGAACCATTAGGTTTCTGAGATTCCCCTTGTACTTGGCTACGGTGTTTATTATGTCCAACCCCATGAAAATAGACAGAGTCCTGCAAATAATGATTGAAGTGATAAATGCCCTAAATAATTCTTGGAAAATGAAGTGAAAAAGGAAAAATAAATGGTTGATATACCTTTTCCTCTGCAGTTTGCTTTGGGGTAGCATTATTGCTGTCAAACCCAGAAGTGCTGGATAGTGCATTCTGAATGCAGTTCCGAATACCACCTTCACTCACATCTGGTGATTGTAACATTTGTTTTAGTACCTTTTCCCAGTACCCATGCTTACAATTATTTGTGTATAACTGCAGAACAGGACAGTCTATTCCAGGGTGCCTATCTTCCTTATCTGTGGTCTGCATCAAACCAGGTAACATAAATATCACTCAATAGAAATTATGAAGGCAAACACTAATAACAGATGGTACTACGAGAGTATTCAGGTTCCATCTTTTTGAAAAAATGAACTGATACAAGATACTTAATAATCAGGGAAAACTAAGATTAAGTGATGGTTTTATCCCTTACCCTTATATACATATATAACCAGAGATGAACCAAATCTCCACTCTAAAAAACATGTTCTCTACAGTGTTTATTATCAGATCAAGTTGCTTACAGCATTACAATCATTATAATCAGTGGCAATCTGAAAAAGTGGACCAATTTCATCTTGGTTTAAGGGACCCATACCAAAAACACTCCTTTATGATTTGCCTGTCTTTCACAAGATTGGAGACAGTTTCACTTGCCAAAAGAGGTATTATTATGAAGTGATCAAGGATCATGTATAACCTCTGCCAAAAACTAAAGATAATCTACTTTTAACTCTCAGTTTCTACTTTTAATTCTCAGTTTCAGGTTGCATCTAGGAAAATTGTCCTGAAGATGGGATTTATTCTTACTGCAAGAGGTAGTCCTGAAGATTGGATGAAAAGAATACTATCTACAACCTGAAGATGAGGTGAAAACCATTAAAAGTCCGGTATCTAATAGTATTCCCTTTATCATGATAAAACTACTGCAAACAACAGTAGTATGAATATTTGAAAAAGAACAAAATTGCCACATCTTTAAGTCAAGGCCTTGCAGTAACAGGAACATTACTGCCCATATTCAGGATAGGTATATATTCTTCAGTCCAGCTGCGGATTTCAGAAATATTCTAGCCAGCCTTTCTGCTGCATGTAATCTTTCAAGGCAACTATAAATCATAGCAATGATATTAAGTCTTTCGGACAACACTATCATTATTACCTCTTCAGGATCATCCTCATGTAATTGTTATGGTGGCTATCCTTGAAAACATTGACATTAATTGTTCTAATCCCAAAGCATGTTTATGTTTCATCTTGCTGCCTTCTTGAAAAGGTTCTTTGGCTCTTATTCAAAAAATTATTTTGGAATCTCCACCAAATCTCTTCCAGTGTATAGGAATTGAAATGCTATTTTTGCCATAGCTTAGCTTGTGTACTTTACCTTTCCTCTGTTAGTCCAGGATGTAGATGTGTTCAATTTCTTAGAGTGTTTTGTGGTTGGGCATTTCATGCTTGCCAGTTGTAGGTGTTGCCGGACAAGAGCCAGGAATATCCTGTATCCTAATGTTGAAGACTATTTTCTTAATAGTTCTGAGATTGTAAGCTATTTATTTCTACATACACAAATTGGGTAAAGAGTGACTATCAAGTGTTGAGGTGCGCTTTTAATGTGGACCCACTCAGGAAGGATCTAATTCAAGAATAGGGCGTGATGCATATGTAATCATGTGATATTTTCAGGGTCAAATTTCCTCATATCTGATCACTCTAACCTCAATATTATGGTCCTGAAGTTTTTTTTTTTTAAAGGTAACTTCATTAAACGCGAAAAGAAACAAAAGAGAAAAAAACAGAATTACATCAATCTATTAACAACTTCCACATCTAGCAACAATAAATAAAGATTTCAATCCAAAAATGGATATTGGATGGGTATCAACTTGGGATGCTAGCCACTCAAGAGGGTTAAGAGGATATGTGGAGGCCCTAGATTGATAAAAATTGACAAACAAGCACGCTTACATAAGGGCATGTTGAGCACTTCTGTTTTATAAAACAAATACAGCTCCACATTTGATCTAGTCATTGTTTTGGAAAGAGAAAAAGGATTGCAGACGTTCTAAACATTAAAATTGTATTGTACATCATTCTAGCCATCGAGTTCTAAATCATAAGATTTTTCAAAAAAATGGAAAAATATTTAGAACTTTTAAAATATTAAAAATTTCATGTAAATATATTTCAAGATCACAAAAATGAAATTCATATATGTGGACTTTTAATTACATGTGATCGTGTCTAGATTATAAGACCAATATTTTAAAATTTGACTTGGATCAAAAAGGAAAAATCATATTAGCTGACATAAAAATCATAAAAATTACTAAAATTGTAAGGTATTCAAAAATCAAGACTTGAACAAAAGATTCATATCATTTTTGTTAAAAAATATCGAATGATAAGATTGAAAACATAAAGAATCAATTGAAGCTTTTTTTAATGATAATTGTAAGATGGGAACTTGGAAACAAATGGTTTCAATTTTAGATGGTTGGATCCTTTCTAACTTGTACCATGAAGTTTTTTCTATAGTATTTAAAGTACAAAACGTGTTATTTGTCTTTCCTTCAAAATTGAAACCCCCTTTTCATCATACCATCTTATTTCATGGCATTAGATCGGGTGGATAAAATGGATAAATACTTTTAAAGAAACTCCCTCTTTCCCTCCCTCCCTCTTCTTTGAAGATAAATCCACAAACTTCCCTTCACTTGCAAAGTTCTTCACAAGTGCCACTTATATTTTCAACTAGTGGCATATGGCATATAGAATTTTTCACCCAGTGTTACCTACTGATCTTCCAAGACAATGGCATTGGATCCTTACAAATTTTAGGTGCATTGAATTTATAATTTTGGGTAATCTAGGTTTTCCTATTCTTTAAGGAGTCAATTGCACACAATATGCCGAGTGTCTCACTTTTAGATCGCTACAGGAAAACCATGTGTTGTGGTAATACCTAGAGTGCTTATCATTTCATCACCATCTTTTCCAACCGTGGCCTGTATATAATCAAGCATTGAAACTTGAAACTTTGAAGTTCCATAAAAGTGATATGGATTAGTTCATGTATGTTATGAGAGAGAGAGAGAGAGAGAGAGCAGTCTTGGAAACCGTTGAGGTATATGGGTTGCTTCGCTATGTCATATCTTTAAGCATTGGGTGGGGAGAGATGTAAAGATTGCTCATTGGATTGCATGCTTTAGTCGGTTCCATAAATTGATGGACTACTTGTTAATCCTTTGTCCATGGGTTTATATAATGTAAAGAAAGGGAACAAGGATATGAATAATTAGAGAAAATTAGTAGGGTTTCAGTAGCAAATCTTTAAAAGCTTGTGCTCTAGATTTTTTTTTTTTGCATGCAGAATTTTCAAAAAGATTTTTATTTTTTTAGAAAGGGGAGGGGACGCAAGTAGGAGTGACAAACCAAACCTGACATTCTAATGAAGGGTTCTCATCATCGTTGTCATCATTATCAACAATGTTCCAACTTATCTAGAGTCAGCCTCTTGAGTTTTCCATTCACATTGTATCCTATCAAAAATAAAATTCTCCTTCACTCCACATCCGCCTTTACCCCATAAAACCAGGTTTTTAAAGATGGTGGGCCCATCCTCCCCTTCTCTCCTAGTCCTTGTCACTTGCAACCTTTTGACTCTTCATGTTGGGACTGTTTATGGTTATCCATGGATATGCTCAAACCATCTTAAATGGATTTTCCTCTAGGTGGTTGAGTCAAACGGAAAAATAACTCTCTTTGATCATATGCTTGAACTGCTTTCCCGGCTTGATTTATCTTGTTTTACTTTGCAGTTTGATAAGGGCTGCTCGTTCGCTTCGTATCCTCCAATATTGGAACTATGTAGTATGACCTCTTTGTTGTCGATAGAGGTTTGGTCTGGGAATTCATCTACCGGCATCAGAGGGATAAGCGGAGTTCTTTTCATCAATTAGTGTTACATTTCTATCTTCTTCTTTTTGCAGTCTAATCAAGGGTTCTCTAAAGTGGGCCCATCAAAGAAAGAACATTTCCTTTCACTTTCTAGGAAAATAATAATTTATAAGAACAAAAATAAAACATGGTGGTTATTCCCAAGACAATAGTTTCTTTTAAATGCGCCCAAGCAGAGCCCAACTGTACAAGAACAATAGAACTCGTTCCAGAAAATGCAACTAGAAGGTCAGCCATTCCAAACTATAAACAGAATGCACACAATGACAGTGGAAATACAACAATTCCACTAAACAAACATCACAAATCACAGCCGAAAAAAAAAACAAAAAAGAACCCGCCATTTGCAACATAAAATCAGACAAGTAAATGGCATGAAAAGACATACCTGTTGCGACCCCGGATAAGGCCTGGAGTGCTTTCTCCTCTTGTAAGTGATGAGCTCTTCAGTTCTTTCTCCTGCTACTGACAAAGAAAGAGAACCGTTGGCCAAGCTTCTATTCTTTTTGTCTTCGACGTGCATCTTTTTTCAAATCCTTGCAAACAGAGAGGGCTTTTGAGAAGGAGCAAGATGAAAACTGTCTGACCAGATCCAGGTACTAGAGATCTTCAACACATTTAGATTTGGATTTGAATTTAGATTCAGATGCTGATATGTAAGAAAGATTGGAGAAGAGAAATGGAAAGTGAGAACTAAACCCTAGTCTACCAGAAGCCATGTCCTCATCTCTCACTCTCTCTCTCGGGGGTTGAGAAAAATTAAAAAAGAAGTGAAACAGCGCCTTCTGAGTTTACCTATCACCTGGTCCCTCATAAATCCGAACGGAGAAAATAATGTGGAGGGAGTATCATGTGGGGACCATATCAAAATTTTAAAATTTAATTTCAAATTTTAAGTTAACTATTTTGGATGAAATTTTGAACTCAATTCAATAAAAAAAAAAATCAAATTTATAAAGCCTCCACTCTACTTTGTATCGTAAAAAAAATTAATTTATTATATGCAAATGAAATCACTAATTAATTCATCCACATGTTATAAAAGAAAATTATATTTTAAATGACATGTGTAAATCTCCGAATCTATCGTGTTGAGGTTGAGCGTGAATCGAATTCAAGACCTTTGAAGTTAGTTATGTGATTGTCTTGAAATAAATTCTTAAGAACTTCATATTTTCATCAGTAGAATATGTCCAAGAAATTTAAATCTTTGTAGGAATCTTTTAAGTTTTCACTTGTACGAGAGAGGTATGAGCAAAGACCTTAAATGATGTATAAAGGAGGATTTGCCCAACATTCTAGCAACTCTCATTACACTTGTTATTAGGTGTTTGTGGTAATGAATTAGGTTGGGAAGGACTTGGGTCATGTTTCTCATAGGGGTTAATAGTTCTTTTTTTTTCTAATCTAATTCAAAATTTCAAATGTTGATCTAGCTTGATTCAATAGTTTGATGTTTGGTGAATAAGGAAGGGATTTACAATGGGAAAAAAAAACAGAGATGAAATTGATGAGAATCAAATTTTTGTTACATTGGTTGAATCATTGTTAGTGGAGAAAATTTTGATCCAAAACAACTCGTGCAAAAGAGGAAAAATCATTGTTATCGCTTGTCCTTTATACCTTTAGGCTTCGGAGGAGACACATCACCTTCTTATCCATTGCCTTTCTTCCAAGTTGCTTGGAATCTTGCTTTCGATAAGTTTGGTGTGCCTTGGGTTATGCCTTCTATGGTGGTTGAGTTGTCTTATGTTTGGGCTACTACTTCGGTCTCTCCAAAATGCTCTTCAATGTGGCGCTTATCTCTTTTTGTCATTCTTTTGAGCTTATGTTAGGAAAATGACAATAGAATTTTTAAAGATTGTGCTAGTCTAGTGAAGCAGTCTGGAGAAAAGTTGTTGCCAAGCGTGTCTCATGGGCTCATTCCAATGTGGAATTCAGGAATTTTTCGATGAATGACATATTGCGAGCCTAGAAAGAATGTATTGTCGTGGGTGTATTGGGGTTGTGGGTGGTTTGTCTCTTTCTTTTATTTTTTGGCTTTTGTTTCTTCACTTCTGGTGCCTCTTTTTCTATTAATATAGTAACCATTCAAAAAAAAAATGTTACATTAGTTGAATTCTTTATCATGAAAATTAGGCCAAATAATAAAATTAAGAGGAAAACAGAAAGATGTCAAGCAAGAAAGCTCAGTTTCATTCATCAATCTTGGTCAAAAGCATGATAGTTGAATACAAATGATTATCAATAAGAGGACTATAAACAAGGAAAACAGACCTTAATGGCTTTATTTTAGAAGTTGAATTCCTTTAAGCTCCTAGCAAATGGACTAGATTTAAAGAAATAGTGTTCATTGGTTAAGGATTTTTTAATGACATGAGTGTCTCTAGCCTATGTTGGAGATGAGACTAATCCCATAGGTACACAAAACCGCCACAAGTCTCATTTATTAGGTTATTTTGAGAGAAGTTATGTCCAAGTGTAAAGCTTCGACCAAATGAACTACTTGTACAAGTTAAAAAGGACAAACAAGTTGTCTATACGATTGTTATTACTAGAGAATTCCTTCACTTTACGAAGAAGTCCAAAGCTAAGCATGAGGCCTTCATAGCAAAAATGAGTTTTCCAAAGGCTTATGACTCCCTTTAGTGGAGGTTTATTACCTATCTTAATTAATGTGTGGGTGGTTTGAATGATGATAATGTTGATATTATGTGTCTGTATATCTTTAGTTTCACACCATTAAAGTAAATGGAACTCCATCACCTATGATAAAACCCACTGAAGGGCATTAGACAAGGGGAACCTTCTTCCTTATCTGTGGGGAAACCATTGCAAGTGCTTTTAGTACCCAAGTGGAGAAGGAGGTCCTCAAACCCCAAAAGTTTATAAAGGGTGCTTGGAAAACCAATTGATTCAATTTGCAAATGACATTCTTATCTTTGAAAAAACTGAATGAGGCAAATGTTAATGTTAGATCATGAAGAACTTATTAGCTAAGTTTGAATTGGAAGTCAGGCAAACCATCAGTCGTATGAAATCCAGTATCATCCCTTCTAAAGTGCCTTAAGGGGGGATTTGTACACTGTTAAATCCATTCTTGGCATACAAAATTGCTTTGAAGGAATTACTAACCTTGAGGTTCTCATGGGATTAGGATGAATGAATTTCCATATGCATGATGGTGATCTCCATAAGTTGTTTGGCAAGTTCCAAGGATGGAGGTAAATATATCTAACTTGGCTAGAAAATCGGTGCTCATTGATGTAGTTACCTCCCTGCCTTGAACCATGTTATGGGAACAAGCAAAATCCCAACCAAGATTCTCCAAAGAATTGAGCAATGGAAAAGGAATTTCTTTTGGAGAGGGAAGAACAATAAAAAGGGGCTAAATGGGGTGGCTTGGGAAACCATTTGTAAGAAAAAAAAATGAGAGGTTGGGTGTTAGGAAGCTCCTCCACCACAACCTTGCTTCTTTATAGCCCATACATGGAAAATTGGAGATATATAGAAGGCCCCTATTCACACTAGGCTCAAGTTCATAGCAAAAAATTCTCCTTCAATTCCAATTTTTTTCATTTGTTCTAAGAGACTTAACAACTATATGCTTTGGAAGCAATTGCTCATCTGCAACAACATCCTAACCCTTGATATTTTCAGAGTAGCTAGAGTTGACAATTATGTGGATATTTTGATGTGACGACTCGAGCCACCCAGCACGATATTGTCTGTTTTGAGTATTTATACACCCGCACGACTTTGCATTGATACATATGCATCACACACACCTCCAAAAAGTCTCATCACCAAGCTAGATGAGGAAATCATAGATCAGTTCAATAAAATAAATAATATATAAATAGGGATGAATAAACCCCGATTGGATGAGCCTTAGCAAGGGAAGTATTCCCTTGTAATTCTGCTTAGAGGATCCTCAATATAACTTTACTAATACAATGTTAACATGGGTTTCTTTTATAGAATTATAAGGATTTGTGGAAATAGACTTTCTCCTCGAAGATCCTTATATTTCTTTGGAAAGGACAAAGTAAGAAAATCTTTGCCTGACTCTCATCCATTTTGTGGTCTTTGTCTTTCAGGTGATGAAACTCAAAAGAACTTCTGCATGATTGCTCATTGAGGAAGGTTGTCCTCAAGGCCATGCCAGGTGTGAAGGTTGACACTCGAACTTCCTTTTTTTCAATATAGGTATCTTCACTCACATTGGATGTGAGACTAATCTCACGAGCATCTCAAAACCTCTCAATCTACACACACTCGAACTTCCTTTTTAGTAGTGCAATAAGCACCATTGCCAAAACTAATACAATAGAGTATGAGATTTGAAAAGGCTGACAATTGCAGCTTGATTGTAGATTTGGAAAGCAAGACTTGATAGGGAATTCAACAATGAAGTTCCCAACTTGGATGCAATTCTTATCAGAGTGCAAACTGACCAGTAGAGTTGGTCAAACTGGGGCATCATTGTTCCCTGAGATTCTAAGAAGGATGTTGGCTTGGTTCAAACTGAATTTTAATCTTTCTTCTGCGACAAAGTCCAATAGGGATTATTGTGGGTTCATTAAAGACCAAAGGGCAAGTTTTTTCCTTGCTTTTTGCGTCCCATTTTTTGTTAGGTAATTTATAAAAATCTCACTATCTTTTGTCTCGATTACAAAAAAACTCTCTTTATCAACAATTGCAAAAGTTATTCATATTTTCCGCATCAATTGCAAACTACTTCTTCTAGCATTTCAAAATGCCCTTCAACATTTAAAGAGTTACACTAATAAAATATTTTTAGCAAAATAATCTACCCTAATAACTTATAAATTCTTTCTTTCCCCAATGACAGAAAGAGAGGAGAGAGAGAGAGAGAGGGCGATGGATGGAAAGAAAGAAGAGAAGAGAGAGAGTGAGAGAATGAAGGAGAGAAGAGAGAAGGAGCTAAAGAAAGATGGAAAGAGGGAGAGCAAGAGAGAGAGAGGGGACGTTCAGTGGGCCTGTCGTGTGAAGAGGGTTGAATTTGGCCAAAGCCGTGAGTTTGAGAAGAGAGGTGAGAGGGGAGATAGGTGAAAATGAGTGGATCGTGTGCAAGGGACTCTTCAAGGGATTCCAACCTCCTAGTCTTTCATACGAATAGATAATTTCTCATTGATCCACTAGCATGGAAAACAAGGAATAGATATAGATTCTCGTTCTTTATCTTAAGAGAGATTACAGATTTAAATTTTAAAATAATCAAAGTTATCCTAATGAGTTCTATTATCAAAGGAAACCAAGGAGGAAGTGGCGCACTGGACAACCTCCTCGTTTATTGCCTAACTTCTAGCCAACACATGGCTGGCCGAAGATGGATAACCCACTCATCACATAGCTAGCCGATGTGGATAACCCAAGAAATTATGCACGTAACATTCCGCCCTGCTCGAATCTGACATCGTCCACGAGGAGGAAATCTGGTAACTTGGCTCGGTGTCTATGGTAAAACTTCCAAAAGTCGTCTTCATTCCTTGAGTCACTCCCTTGCACCTGGGTCACGACTTTAGCCCTTTGCTTCACTACGCTTCCGGTGCGCACCTCTCCAACTACACTCAGTAGTGACATACTTCAATCAATGGCATTGATTTAATGTCACCTACAGTTTCACCCAATTCTATAACGCAAGCATCTGTTAGACCTTCTTTTCCATCAAGAGGAATAGTAAATACAGATTCAATTCGGTCTTCAATGGATTCAGTGATGTGAGGAACCACTTGGACTGATTTTCCAAGATCGTCACATTTCCTTTCCCCGTCATTGATAGACCTATATATCTTTCCTATGGTAATGTTGTCTTCTTTAGTCACATCCAAGAAACAACTCATTGCCCCATCAAACTGTGGAAACTCAAGTCGTGCCATGCGAGTGGGAATGACATAGTCAGTGTCTCTTCCCGCTGTTAGATACCCTCGAGCCGATGACTTTACTGTTGAAGCTTCATCACGCTTTTGAGTTTATCCGTTGGAGAGCATCCCCAGGCGCGAATTCATCACAGTCAATTGGTTCACCATGTTGTCCAACCACCTGCCTTGATTCTCCATTTCGTTCAAACATCTTCTTGATTCTATATCGCCTCCTTCAAGAGATCCATCATCTCATCTAACCGAGTGTCGAAAGTAGCTTCAGCCATTGAATGAAACATTGCTTTGATACCTTGCAGTGGGCCTGTCGTGTGAAGATAGTTGAATTCGGCCAAAGCTGTGAGTTTGAGAAGAGAGGTGAGAGGGGAGATCAGTGGAAATGAGTGGATCATGTGCAAGGGACTCTTCGAGGGGTTCAACCTCCTAGTCTTTCATACGAATAGATAATTTCTCATTGATCCACTAGCATGGAAAACAAGGAATAGATATAGATTCTCGTCCTTTATCTTAGGAGAGATTACAGATTCAAATTTTAAAATAATCAAAGCTATCTTAATGAGTCCTATTATCAAAGGAAACCAAGGAGGAAGAAGCGCACGGGACAACCTTCTCATTTATTGCCTAACTTTTAGACAACACATGGCTGGCCGAAGATGGATAACCCACTTATCGCATAGCTGGCCAAAGTGGATAACTCAAGAAATTATGCACGTAACAGGGAGCCTCTCCACTTTGAGTTTTCTCCGGATTTCCTTCTTCCCTTGAGTTAATCTCCCTTGTTTTGCTTGAATCTATTCAATGTTGTCGTTTTGGTTTGTTTAGGAGGTGAGAAGATTGTTCTCGGGAAGGATCAACTCATCTAAATGGAGTTTGGCTTGAAATGGGGTTTAGCTAGTGAGATGGGTTGAAGTAATTAAAAAAAAGGGCTTAGAGATTTGGGGGAAAGACCTTGGATTTCCATTCTCTTGTTGTTGGGGTTCGATTTTCCAAAAAGGGAGGATCTTTAGCCTTGAAATTGGGTTTGTGAATTGGAAAACTGTAGGATTTAAGCCTTAGTGGTGTGATAGGGTTTAACTTTCAAGAAAAGGTTTGTGTAATTTGGGGATTTGATTCCCCAAATTGGGGCTTTGTCTTGTATAGAATTGATTTTCTTAGAATGGACTTTTGTTTTAGAACCAAACATGTAAAAAGGGCTTTGATGTGGAGAAGGAGGGTTTTGATTTCTATTTGGGCTTTGTCCTTCTCTTTTCTTAGGAAATTTGTATTTGGGGCAAGTTAAGCCTTGAAATTTTTGGAGGTTAACTCACCAAAATGAGACCTAGCTTTGGAAATGAAAATTGGAATTTGAGAGAAGAATCCTTGTGTGAATGGTTTACAAGTTAAAACCCCAAATGTGTGAGTGTAGCCCTTGAACCAACATTGATTGCCCCAAAGTGAAGTTTGTTGAACCTTGATAAGCATAATCTTGATTAGGGATGTTTACCCTAAGATGAAAACTTCAGAATTGGGCAGGCAGAGCCCTAAGAAATTGGGGGGGTTTTGCCTAATAATGGGAAGTTGAGCTAAAAGAATGTTGATGTGAGGCCCAAATCCCTCACTTATGAGACATGCAATTGTGATAGAAATTAACTTTCTTTAAAAGTGGAGCCTTGGGTTAGAGTGGGAGTCGATACTCATCGAACCGTCGGAGAAATAAACCCACCATCGTAATACTAGGTGAGGGGGAAATTCCATTCTTGATTGTGAATGCTTAATTTATGCGTGATGAGATGAAAATAATGTTTTTAGATATGATGAATGGTGTGAAGGTGATTGATGACAAAAGTGTGTACTTTTATAGTGATATATTGTATGAGATAAGTGATGGCTATTATAGTGGAAAATGTGTAATGATGATGTATTAGAAATGTGAGGGATGTGATGAAAAAGAAAGGGGCAACTCCATACTAAAACATAATTACCCATAACATGCATGATGTGAGGGTTCTCCACCTCTGATAAAAATGCATGTATCACTCCTCCTATATTTGATTTCCATGTGAATGAAAAGTAATGATATGTGTATGTGGGAGAGTCTTGTGTAAATGTGAGAGGTTTATGTGTGCAAACTAAGGTGGATTTTGGTGGAATTACCCCTTGGACATGTTATGTTTATGTGAAATGAGGTAAAGGCATAATGTATAACTGAACATGAAGACATATTACTAGAGTTCAGTTATAAGAGTATGACTTGTGCACATGTGTGGATGCCCTACGAGAAACATGTTGTGACGATCTAACTCCAAATATGATATTGTCTGCTTTGGGCCCACTTGGCCCGCACAGTTTTGTTCTCGCACCCAACCCACTTGGTCAGGCCCAAAAGGCCTCATGTTGAGGTGAGGGCTGCCCCCTATTAAATACCACCTTCAAACCAACTTTCTGACTAGTATGGGACAAAGTCCCATGCCTGCACAGCTGGCTGAGTGGGTATTACAATCTACCCTCCTTAAGACTAAAGTCGTTCTCGACTCTATCACATTACACAGACAGGCAGAGGGCCCTCATAGGCAGAGAGTTGAACCACTCTCTAATATCATTTGTGACGACTCGACCGTAAGCATGATATTATCTGTTTTGGACCCACTTGACCTGTACAATTTTGTTCTCGGACCCAACATACTTAGCCAAACCTGAAAGACCTCATGTTGTTGTGAGGGCTGCCCCCTCTTAAATACCACCTTCAAACCAACTTTCTGGTCAGTATGAGACAAAGTCCCATGCCTGCCCAGCTGCCTGAGTGGGTATTACACATTTGATGCTTGAAGTTCATGGGGTAGTGATGATATCAATGAAAAATTGCTTAATGTGATAAGAGATGCCCAAATGCTTAACTCATGTCATGTGTGTAGAATAGTGCCCATGTGCTATGCCATATCTCAATTCTGCTTTGATGAGTAATGAGGAGATGGGAAATGTGTAGATAAAATGAATGTGACGATTCTTATGTGTGTCCTTGGTGGTGTGATGTTTGTAAGCATGTTAGGTGATTTATGAGAATTCTCATGACATTAAGAACCCTGTTTTGAAATTGTTGATGGATTTTGGATTGTAATTAATTGAATTGAATTATGAACTTAGAAAATCTATGTATATGAGTTTAGATGCCTTAAGCATGAAGAATGATCTAAGTTTATGATTATGGTTATATGGACTTGAAACATAAAAGAGATTTATGATCATAATAGTCTATTTCTAAGAGAGATTCTGTCAAAATTTCGATAGAATTCTCGAGAACCTTAAGAGGTTGAGATTTCAATGAACATTTTTCCCTCACACGTTGTGATCTTCGCGTGTGAATAGACTATTAATATAAAAAATAAAATCACTAGCAAGCCTCGTGTATTAGACAAGTTCGAGTCGAATTCAAGACCTCTTTATCTTGGGTGACATTGGTGTGTTGGGTCTGGGCATGTAGTCTAGGTCCTGTTAGTTTCTTGTTCGCTGTAGTGTCTATAGTGGGATTGTTGGTTTCTCCCTTGTTGGTCTCATTGTTACTTTGCAGGTGGCCCTCGTTGCTTTCATGTCTTCTTTATTGTTTGTGTCAGTTTCATGTTATTTAAAGATATTTATTCTTAAAAATAGTTGTAATCCAATATTTGAAAAGTGACCCTTTTTAAATTAAAAAAAAAAAAAACGTATAATAGCCTCTAGAAGGGGTAGAATAGTCATTTTCAAAAAAAAATTGGCCATCTATCACACAATGCATCTTATATAGTTAGGTGTAATGTCTAAAAGACTATGATTAGAAGGATAATAGGACAAAAAAATCAATAATTTAGAACAATTAAACTTATAACGTTCAAATTCATGAGGTTAGTATGATCTGATGATGGTAATGATTTGAATATTATCTTCTTGTGTAATTTCTATACATCCCACTAAAGATTTATAACTTGATTGAAAATTATTTAATGGATAACCTCTTTAGAATGGTTTTCTAATTTATTATTAAAAACTTATATCAAAGTATCAAATAATGGTGCATACACCATTCTCATCATTATTTGCCAAAATATTATGGAATTGCTTTTTTTTTTTTAATTCTATTTCTTCATTTAGCCGTATTATAAATTAACACGAATGAAAAATGAATAATAAAATTCTAAAAGAGATTTGATAAGTATAAAATAATGGTGCATACAAACTGTAAAATACAGTAATGAATTATTAAAAAAGGAAAAAAAAAACTTTTCCTAAGAAGTAAAATACATTAAAAATTAAATTAAAAATACCAATCTTAAAATGAAATTCTTTTATTCGTGCTAATGAAAGTAGTGAGGGCAGTTAATATTCTCGATTAGACTTTTTATAATAGTGATTTTTTTTTATGAAAATGTAGGAGCAAGGGTCCAAAATACGCTTCAGCCGATGTTTCGGCCGATATGCATATCGGTCGATAAATTTCTCTCTCATCCGATTTTCTATTTTATTACATTTCTCTCTCCTTCGATATTCAAAACCGTGAAAAATCGTAAAAAACCATAACAAACCTTGAAAAACCCGTATCGGTTTTTTTTTTTAAATTTAAATAAATTTTAAATACCGATTTTTATGTATATCGGCCGATATGGTGACCGATATTTAGTCCGAATATCGGTCATATCGGCCGATAGCCTTTTTTACTGGCCGATATATATCGTATCGGCCGATATCATTCGGCCCTAAAAAACCGATACATATCGCCCAATACGATATGTATCGGCAGATATTTCGACCCATGTGTGGGAGAAAGCCATGTCACTATGTTAGTCATAATAACATTGCAAATTGCTCAAGTAAAAGAAAACTAGAACAAATTATCTGCAAACGTACGGGATAAAAGGTAAAAATAAAAAGAAATATTAAAATAAAAAAATAAAAATTATAAAACATAATTTACCTTACAGATAATGAAAAATTGTTGTAAATGAGATAAACAAAAAATAAAACTATTGATAAAATAAAAACATTTTAGAAATGAAATAAAACTTCTATTGACAATAGCAAAGATAAATAATATGAAAATTTTAATCCTTTTAATATGTGAACTGTAAAAAAAGTAGTATTTGACAGTAGATGAGGTTTTTTTTTTAATTTTATCAGTATTTGACAGTAGATGAGGTTTTTTTTTTAATTTTATCATTTAATCCCCCATTTTCATGTGATAAATTGCCAAAAAATGTGTAAATGTATCAAAAAAATCAGATTCTTTTTTTAAATGAAGCCTCTGAGTTTGTAGTGTGTTATTACTGTAAAAAGTTTCTGGTTCACTGCAGATGAATTTTTTTTTTTAATTTTATCATTTAATCCCCCATTTTCATGTTATAAATTGTGAAAAAATGTGTAAATGTATCAAAAAAATTAGATTCTTTTTTTAAATGAAGCCTCTGAATTTGTAGTGTGTTATTACTGTAAAAATTTTCTGGTTCACAGCAGATGATTTTTTTTTTTTAATTTTATCATTTAATCCCCCATTTTCATGTGATAAATTGTGAAAAAATGTGTAAATGTATCAAAAAAATCAGATTCTTTTTTTTAAATGAAGCCTCTGAATTTGTAGTGTGTTATTACTGTAAAAAGTTTCTGGTTCACAGCAGATGATTTTTTTTTTTAATTTTATCATTTAATCCCCCATTTTCATGTGATAAATTGTGAAAAAATGTGTAAATGTATCAAAAAAATCAGATTCTTTTTTTAAATGAAGCCTCTGAATTTGTAGTGTGTTATTACTGTAAAAAGTTTCTGGTTCACAGCAGATGATTTTTTTTTTTTAATTTTATCATTTAATCCCCCATTTTCATGTGATAAATTGTGAAAAAATGTGTAAATGTATAAAAAAAAAAAATCAGATTCTTTTTTTAAATGAAGCCTCTGACTTTGTAGTGTGTTATTACTGTAAAAAGTTTCAGGTTCACAACAAATGATTTTTTTTTAAATTTTATCATTTAATCCCCTATTTTCATGTGATAAATTGCCCAAAAATGTGTAAATGTATCAAAAAAATCAGATTCTTAAACAGCAATGGCTAAGAACAATGAAGATCCAGCATGGTCGTTTGGTGAACGACATAGTAACAACAAAGTCAAATGCAACTTCTGTGAAAAAATGGTATCTGGAGGTATAACCCGTTTGAAGGCACATATAGCCGGAAAGACGGGAGATGTAGCCGCTTGCAAACGCGCACCAACACAAGCGCAAATTATTTGTAGGCAACTACTGGAAGTGAATGCCAAAATAAAGAAAATAAAGACTGAAGAAGAAGAGCATGCTATCGGTCACATAATGGCCGACTGTTAGAAAGTAAAAGGGAGGGCCAATACGTGGAAAATGTCCCGTCGTCTTCAGAAGAGGATCCAGACAAGATTGAGGAGGACAGAGACCTGCGGCGTGCAATGCGAATTAGTCGCCGCGAACATGAGATGAGAAGGCAGAGTGGTGCAGGTTAATTTCTTTAAATTAATTGTTTAATGTAACAAAAGCAATTTATTTCTCATACATTAAAATGCCAAATACTGAATTTTAATACTCTACACAGGCGGTGCGAGTGGATCAGGGACTGCGCGTGGATCATCCAGACAAAAATCTGGACTTATGGGCCGATGGAATTCCATTAAAAATGCATTCAGAGGAGGAGAACAAGTAAGACCTGAACGCTACGGTGTAAATCCGAATACAGTTGGTGCTGGTGATCCAATGTGGGACAGACCAACTGCCTTGAAACAAGGAAAAATAAATCAAGTAGACAAAGAGACGGCAAAACAATTAGTTGGGACGGCAGTCACTAAGTTTTTCACCGGCAGCCATCGGCCATCGACTGAAATCTTAAATCCATATTTTAAGTCTGTGTGCTTTGCATCTGCAACTGCTGGACCTAATATCAACTTCTCATCGCCGTATGAGATTTCTACCACGTTCATCTCCCGTGAAATATAGCGGATCCGAGAATGGGTAAATAATTTTAAGTCTTCCTGGGAGGATACGGGAGTAACCCTTATGTCGGATGGCTGGAAGAGTGACGATAACCGTGGTATCGTTAACTTCCTCATTTATAATCAATGTGGTACAGTGTATCATAAATCATACGACACATCAAGCCGAGTAAATGATGGTGACTTTCTTTATAGCTTGATGGTGTCTGTCTGTGAAGAAATTGGACCTGAGAATGTTGTCCAAATTGTAACGGACAATGGAGCGGGCTATAAGTCGGGAGGGAGGAAGGTCGGGAACACATACTCGTGGATCTTATGGACCCCCTGTGCAGCCCACTGCATAGACTTGATCCTCAAAGATTTTGTTAATGTGAGGGAATTTGGGAACCTAATTGACTGGTGTAAGGATGTCACCACATTTATATACAATCATATTAGAATCTTAGAGGTAATGAGAAAGTACACGAAACGTCGTGAACTACTGCGACCTGCAGTAACACGTTTCGCCACAGTATTCCTTACGTTGCAGAGCTTCTTAAGAAGCAAGACAGAATTGATAAAGATGGCGAGAAGTAGGTCCTTTGCGAATGCGTTCGACATGAGGAACGCTGAACATCAAAGATATTACCAGAACATTACACACTTATTTATATCTAAAGTGTTCTGGGACAGTATCGTATCGGCCATCAACATCTCTGCTCCCATAGTCACAGCACTCCTATTTGTAGACGGAGATAAGAAGCCGACGCTCCCCTATGTATTTGAATGCATGATAAAGGCTAAAACTGAAGTTGCAAAAGTTAATCCTCCGGTTCACTTCATGGAAATCATCAACGACAGGATTAATCAATTTTTCATCTCCAACCCACAGTTCGTTGCAGGTTAGTTTTTTATTCGCTAGTATGTTTATATTTTGTTATTATGCATATCTTATATTTAGGCTAATCGCATTGTATTTCACTTGGGAGCATATTATTTGAATCCCTTCTCAAAGAAACCTAATGAGTTTGGTTTAGAACTGTCGACCGACTCAATTCGTAACTGCGTAAGACGGACATTGGAGATTATGGGTGTCATGCATCCTGGTGAACGGGCGGCATGTTTTAGAGATGTACTACTTTTGTTCATTATGGTCTCCATATTTTCGATGATTTGAAAGTTGTTCATTATCCGATAATACTAATTGTGTTTCATTTTTGTTTTGAAGTTACACAATTATGAGAACTGCTTGGAGTCATTTGCGGATGAAGCTGCCGATGTTAGGTTGAGAGAGACGGCAACGATGAGTGCTACACAATGGTGGACATATTTTGGCAACAACTCACCTATATTGAGGAAGTATGACATCAAGCTGATGAGCCAGACGTGCAGTGCAACTAACTGCGAGCGTAACTGGTCAACATTTAAATATGTCCATAGCAAGCCTCGAAACAGATTATCATCTCAAAGACTTAATGATTTAGTGTACCTACACTACAATCAGAGGCTAAGGGCAAGGAATTTGAGGAGGTACCCCGAGTTGACACGGGAAGATGCCGATGATTTTTTCGTCCCGACCGACCTCAAGTCTCTATTTACCTATAATGATCCATTAAGTGAATGGATCGAAGAGGAAGAACAACCTGTATTGCATGATCTAGATATATCATTTTTAGATCAAAGTATAGAGTTGGGAGAATTGCAAGATTCCAAGAACGAGGCGGAAAATGAAGGTCGCCGCCATTTAATAAGTGTGTCCCGCCCTCTAAATGTGGGTCTAGAACGTCAGACAAGTACAAGGATGGCTCCACGTCTTCATTCTGTTAGTGAACGGCCCACTGAGACAGATGGGGTATCTAGTTCTTCACAGAGGAGGAGATCATTAAGAGGAAAAGAACATGTTGTTCCAAGCCGCCAACCCAGCAGACGTGATTATGGGTCGGCTAGATCTGATTCTGATTCATCTACCGATGACGGTAATGGGTCAGATGATGGGTTAGATTTTACTCATCCAAATATTGTTGTGGATGTTAAGCCTGCCGGCCCACCAGGGTATTATCCCAACATGAGTGAAGTCCATTACCAACAGGATGATAGGCAACATACACCTCCTCATGGTGGAACAAACTTGCCCGGTGAAGGATATGTATCTTTCGGATATATGCCCACAGGATATTATGGTCAACCAAGCTATGAGCACTTCGACACGAACTCATTATCCAGTAATATGCAGTCCATGTTGATTTCAGATCGTCAGTCGCAACCCTCATCTGATAGTTGGCAGTACCACAATCCATCGTCAACATCCGACTACACGTCTAATGATGAGCGACTTCCGGAAGAGACGTATGCAAGATTTTATTTCCATGTCCCGGGTTATCCATATGAAGAGCTGGATCCATAGTAATATTACATTTGTTTTGAGAAAATTTGGACAAGCTTTGATGTAATTCAAATTTTGAGGGATGAAATTCAATTTCATTGACCGCCACCGTAATGAATTCAAATTTTGATAGATAACTAATAGTCTAAAAAAAAATAAACAATACCATATTATTCAGAGGTCTTCACTTATAAAATACTATTTTACCTTTTATTACCACTTCTTGAAAATTTTAAAAACATGATTTGAATTTTAAAATACTATTCAATAAATTAAAAATTATAAAAAGTGACACTAATCTCATTAAAAATTATGCTAAGATTGATTAATTATATAATAGGATCTACTTCTTGATGAGACTTGAGAGGATTGATGGGACATTTTCATGTTTTTATAAGTTAACATCATCTATTGTTAATTTTAATATTAAAAATAGATGAAACTTAAATAAATAATTTGAATATGTATATGACCGATATTTAATGAAAAAATTACATTTTCAAGAAGCCCAAAATTTTCCGACATAACCCAAAAAAAATCGGACAAAAATTCAAAAAAAAAAAAACGGAAGAGAGAAAAAGTTACCGGCCGGTATATCGGCCGATATACCGGATTAACCGGTATTTCAATCCCTGGTTGCAGCAATACATGCCGATACGCACCCGTTGAGACCTCTAACTGAAACGTTGCGACTGAGATTTTCCCACAATATTGCAGCCACTACATTTTTTTACCATCACTTTTAATGATAGTAAAAATTTAAAAGATGTAAATTGAAAAAGATATAAGTGATTGTAGAGAAATTTTAAGGAGCAAATATCGGATTCAGAATACTGCAATTGAATAGAATTGTTTGAGATGAAAAGCTTGGAAATGAAGAAGTGCCAAAGTATATGAGATAAAAAATAAAATATTTTAAATACAATTCTAAAAGTGGAGAAAGGGTCGAGAGTCGAAGTTACTGTCACATATGCCTATGCTAAAGATAGAGATAAATGTTTATATTAGCATATTGAATTCATAAAAACATTAGAAAAATAAAATAAATTGTATGTCTCTAACATTTTTTTAACATGGGTATCATCATTCGAAATTAGAGATGAGACTAATTCCACGAGCATATATAAACATCCCTATCTATACAATTTTAAGTCGATGAAGAGTAATCTCATAGTAAATAGCCTATATATATTTGAACATGTATCGAATCCAAAATCTCTTTTTATAAAAGAATTTCTTGATCTTCAGACAAACTCTCTACATTTGAAATAATGATTCAAAATTCTGAAATGAAAGGTTGAAATCTTGAATGACAGTGGCCCTTTAATCAATCATGTTACTTCAGTAGCATCATGTTTTGGAACTCTGCAATTACTGCTCTCAATTGAGGAAACTTTGGTCCACCATATTATTCAAATAATAATCATGGGGGCCATGATTTTTACTGCTGGTAAATGGATGGTCGACTGCCTCAAGTTCTAAATTTCTGCCTTCACAAATTAAGGGCTTGCATTCATTGAGAAAAGGCAAATTCCAGAATCCATAAAATAATAAATTCAGTATCTCTACATTCAACTCATGATCGGTTCTTAATTGGACATAGAAATAATAATATATATTTTTTTTAATTAACGTGTGGGAAATTCAGATACAGCTTTACTAAAATCTCCATGGATGAGCCCACTACCCTTAAGACATTTCAAAGTTAGACCATGGGGCTCGAACCCGCAACCCCTTATAATTTAATTTAAAAGTTGAAAAGTTTAACAGGTACATACTTTAGAAAATCTAATAATGTATCTAATTTCATATTTGTTCATTCATTCACGCCTGTAAAAGGATAGAGTCATTCACATAACCATGTAAAGGAAAAAAAACCCTTAAACCTGAATTTTATGTAATTAGGTTGATCTCTAATGTTAAAAAGAGAAATAATAGATAAGTTTGATTTTATCCTAAAAGTCCAATCAATTTTATATTGAGGTCACTAAAAAAAATTTAAATCACAATTTTATTTTATAATTGTTGGTGAGCCTCAACATTAAATTGCTGACTGTTTTATTGATACACTGTATTAGTGCATTGCATGATAGGATCCAATTAATTTTAGATCTATGAAGAATTTTTTATATTTTTTATTTTTAGATTTTTATTTTCATTTTTATAAATTTTGTTATTTTTCAAAAATGAATTATAGTTACTATTAGGTCTATTTCAATTATAGGTTTCTAGACTCTAATGTTTTATTACATTAGTGCATAACCGTATACATGGAATATATTCTTCGATCTTCAACTCTTAAAATAAAACATCTTTGCTTGCTTGAATAGTAATTATTAATTTTTTTATTACATATTTTAAGACTAAAATAGATATTAGAATGATTAGAATCAAAATCATTAAGTTTATAAAAACTACAAGATCAGTCAATATCTTACAGCAACACAGGAAATACTTGGGTTAAAGGGGACCAACATTTCCCATGTGTTAAGTTAGAATGAAAATAAACTTCACAATCTGATATTTTCTAATATTCTATATTTTTAAATACTTTTTAGATTTTTTATGGGAGTTTTAAATTTCACATCAGTTAGGACCAGTTCGATCGATGTTTTAAAAATATTGTCTTATCTCTATCATTGGCCATTAGAGATCGGCACAATGATCGACATAGTTTTGGACTTCAAAAATCATACCCAAAGAATTAAGAGGGAAAACCCATAAAATTATACCATTTTTACTTAAAATCAGTCCCGAAGTTCATAAAATTCAAAGTAGATGAATTTTGATACCTTTTTTATAGAAATTGGTCGAGAAACGGTCTCATTTGAAAACTTGAGCCGTGGGAAAAACCCACAATTGATGAACGAATCAAAATGGCTCGTGGATAATTCATTTTTTAAGTCATCCATACAACAAGGTGAAGGGTAAAATGGAAATTCTACTAATTCTCATATCTGATTACACAAAAGTGTCCTATGAAGATCGCTATCCAAATTTTATATCTTTTTTATAAAAATAAATCACATGAACAAAAAAAAAATAGCCAATGACTATTGAGTCGTGGTCGGTAATCAAGTTGTGGTCGATCCTACCATTATCAAAAGAGTGGGAGCTTTTTTTCCTTTTTTATATTCATGACATATTATTGTTTAAAGTCCACTGGCCTTGGTACTTGCTAGTATATATATTTTTTAAAAAAATATTAGTCATTTTCAGTAAAAAAATCCAAAAGAAAACATTTAAAATTTTATATTTTATTCTCTTACATTACTTGTAATCTTGTATTAAGATAAAGCTAATCTTTCAAATAGGCGTTATCTGGATTTAGAGTGTCTATCCGAATATATAAAGCCCACTTGTCACGAATTATAATATAAGTTCTCATGGCAGGACATGAGAAAAATATTACAAGTGTCATCCATAAAATTAGAATGACACACATAAAAATATTATGAGTGTTTTAAAGAATTTTATTTTAAATGAAAAGATGTATAACTTTTTAATGTTTGATTTTGAAAAGGACATGTTAGTTTAAAGGAAATATAACAAATATTTTAGACATGATATAGTGTGAATTGATAGATTATATGATGTAAAATGAGTATCTTAAGGTACTCTAAAACTAAAATTTGAAATCAGAATTCACATTCAAATACTTCAAATTTAAGACTTTCTCTTTGATTTTAATATATTTAAATTTAATAGTTTAAAAAGATTTTTTTTTTTTCTAAATTTTTCACAAGCAACATTTTCAGAAACAAATCTATTTATAACAACTTCATACTCGATTCAAAAAAATTAACTGAGTTTTTTTAGAAAAAAATCAAAGAATTCAAAAATCATGTTGACTCACTTGAAATCCTGTTGAATTGACTCGACTTGGACTGATTCCTATAAGTTTTCAATTATTCAGCCGTCTCACCTGACTAATTTTTAGAATATGTGTAAATCTTCCATCTCTACATGTTGGGTAAAAAATAATGGAGAGTGACTTTTTTTATGTTGAGTGAGACTTTTTTTCATGTGGTGAAGATGACTTTTTTTTTTTCTTTTGTAATTCTAATTTTTCTATACAGGACTTTTTAATATGATGTATGGTTAGAGAGAAAAAAATTGTTCAATTTCTTTGGGCGTTAGGTTGACAAGAGAGAGCAATAAAATATCACTAAATTAAAAATAAAATAAAATAAAATCAAATCTAAGTCCAGGTCAAAAATTCAAAATAATGGTCAATTCTTCTGAAATTTGAAATGTATGTAGAGGCCAAAAATGGATACGAGAAAAAGGCAGTGACTATTAAACAATGAATTGATCTAGTAAGAAAGGGGTATATGATATTATGATTTATGAATTACTAACTAAAAGAATGTGATTATTAAATAATTAGATTAATGTGGTAAGAAATGATATAATAACATGTGGAGTAACCATGTAAACTATTTTCACCAGGACGAAGAAAAAGTAATTTCTTTTAATAAAGGGTAAATATATAATCACTCAAAGAAAAAAAGACAAAGTCCAAAGATAAGAAAGTAAGAATGAGCCTGGGCTAGGCAGCGAGACAAGCAAACAGGGCCACAAACAGGCCCACCCACACCATGGATCAAGGAGACAAAACTTAGATAGACAAAAGCAGAACCGGACTAAAGAAGCCCAGGCTAATGATTTATAACAGAGAAATTTAACACTCCCAACCAAGTAGGATTGTCTATACCATTGGAGAAGTTGGAGAAGCGAGTAAAGAACTTATTAGGAAATGTATCAATTGAATTTGTAAGCACAATAACCGAGCAAGGAGCTTGCACGTAGCAGCTTGCAGCGTGCAAGATTTCCAATTTGAAGCAGGCTTTCTCCAAGAGCCGATGATATCACGCGGCCGGCCCTGGATATAGACAAAGTAGGCGGTCGTCTAGGGCCCTCAAATAAATAGAGCCCCCAAGTCTATAAGCTCATTTACTATATGTTAAATAATTAATAATGTATAATTAATAAATATGTTTATTTTTGTCCAGTCGGTTAGAATTGTCTTTTTGTAAGCTTGAGACCTGAGAACAAATCCGGGCTGCGTTATTAATAATAATTTTTTTATTTTTATGTTATTTGAATTAATACTATTTGAAATTATTTGAATATAATTTTTCTACTCTATTTAAAGTGTAGGTTTCTTAAAAATTTAAAATAATGATAGTACCAATCATAATAATTATTATTATAATCCTCATTTTAGTGAGTTTAATAATAATAATAATTATAATAAAATAATTTTAATTAATAAAAGATCTTTTAAAATATATCTATCATCTAAATAAAGAGAAAGAGAAATCTATATTGAGTTGATAATTTTGAATTAAATATAATTTAAAGCTTTTAAAATTCGAAGAGATGAAAAAACGTAGCTTTATTCATTTGATCAATGTAGATTTTATTAGAAGTAATATACAATTATAAATCATTATAATTAAGATAATTTTTATTTTTTATTTTTTTAAAAAATACAAAAAAAATTGAAAAATTAAAATAATAATAATATCTTCGTTTCAAATAAGAATTTGCATTAGTGTTACACCCGAATATGATAAAAGATGCAGTGCCAAAAGAATGAATTGTCAAATTATATAAAAAGAATGAATTGTTGTTTTCCAAATGTATGAATTGCTTATACAATAATGTTGATTATACCAGTTACAGTTACCTATGCAGAAATAAGTTTTTCAAAGTTAAAACTGATAAAATCTTATCTTCGGTGTACAATGTCACAAGAAAGATTGAATGGATTAACTATCTTATCTATTGAAAAATAAATGTTAAAAAAACTTGAATGTAGTAATTTAATTAGTAATTTTGCAACTCAAAATAAAAATAAATTTTAAATAATACTTTGTTATAAATTTGATTATGATATTTTATTTAGTTTTACACATTGTAAAAAAAAATTGTATGATTTTACTTTTTGTGAGTATATAAGGGTCCATCTTAAAAACTCGCCTAGGGCCCCTGAAATCTCAGGGCCAGCCCTGTGATATCATTTCCACTTGATAAGATTTTGCAGAAAAAGCAAAATTCAAATAGCCTTGTATCAAATAACCAAAATATAAATTTTGATAAAAGATTGAAGTGGCGGTTACGAATCTGCTTCAGAAAAAAGGAGTCTTAACACTCATTTTCGGTATATTTTAAAGGGCCATTCTCTTTAGATTTATCCAATACGTGTCAGTAGGCAGACTTGCACATGGTCCAAAATTAGTGAGATGCTCTAAGAGACTATACACTTTGTTCTTAAAAAAAAATCATATAAAGACAAAACAATATTCCTCCTAAATCTAATCTTTTGAATGCATGGTAAAAGTTAAGATTTATTTTTTATTGACATTAATGCTTCTATATAACCATTTTATATAAATGTAATTGATTTCAACATCGGTAGATAAGTACATTTACTAAATTCCGATACCATTCTTATTTTAAATTTATTTTATAATAAAATGAAAGATAAATTGGAGACAATATTAAACTTTCGTAAAATTAACGTTGCGAAAGTCAATTCTCATATATGTAAAATATTAATTAATATAAAATCTTCTTGCACAAGGGGGTCAAAACTCAAAACTCAAAAGCTGGGTCCATTCGGGTTTTGGATCTAACAACCTTATGACATCAGTGCTGTCTTTTTTTATTTAAACAAGTTATGGAGCCACTTGGTCATTTGCTGCTCCAAGCCAGGAAATCACTTTAATCACGTGTGAGTTGTTTATTCTTTTTCTTTTAATATCAGCCACCCATTTATTGTCTTTGATCTAATTCAAAACTATAAATAATAAAATTAACTCTGATCTAAGATATATATATCTTATCTATAATGTAATTTTGTAGTTAGTGCTTCTGAATCTTAACATGTCGCTGCTTACCTATTTCTAAGATTGGCGTGAGTAAAAAAATTGGGCTAGCGATCCTCAAATGAGCATTTTGTGTATATAGACACGGGTTTTGCTATGATGCCCAATTTGTCATCCACATACCGAAGAAAAAAGAATGTAAAATTCATGAACAGTGCAATCGGCTTCACCAAATTTACAAGTTGGTTCACCAAAATTCATGAACAGTGCAAATCGGCTCACCGAAATTGCAAATCGGCTTGTCGAGATTCACAAATAGTAAAAATTAGTCCATCGAAATTTTATTATTCATGTAAAGGATAAAATCTGGAACACACTAAAACTTGTCTCGATAAATACAAAATACACGTGGGAGGATCGCTGGCCAAAAAATTGTAATTGAAAATAGCTTTAGTCAACTTTATTCTTTAAATTTGTTTATAGATTTAAATACGGTGGCGTTAGGGCCAGCTCTGGCCTAAGGTACAAAAATCGTCTTTACTGAGATATCGGCGTTTAGACCGATATCTCTCTTTCTTAAATTTTTTTTACAAATATCAGCCATATAAATATGTATCGGCTGATATCTCGCTAGTACGGCCGAGATTTGTAACTCTACTTTAGGTCAATTAGGCCGTTGCCTAAGCCCCCAATGTGACCAATGGCTGTAGGGCCCCCACTTGTACTGCTTTCGGGGACCTAGGGCCCCACTAATGCACTGTACCTAGGGCCCCTGAGATTTCAGGGTCGGTACTTGGTGGAGTATTGTCTTCTTTTTGTTTAATGGTTTTGGTAAAAAACTATATAAAAATAGAAAAAATAGAAAACCTATAGTAGTTATTTTTTAAAGTAATAGTAATTTTTGTAAAGTTTTAACCATTGAAAGTCGAAACTTTAATACATCATAAAAATGTTCTCAAATTTGAAAAATGTTTAAAAGATTTATAAAGAAGAAAACTAATACGAGGAGCACATAATATAAACTTCATATTCTCAAGTATCCCCTTATGACATTATTCTTCTATTACAAAATTTATAATTTTTTATTGTAAAAATTTATGAGTTTCATGAAAATTTTGGAATATTGAGAAAATTATCCACAGACTCTTAAACCTCTTCAGCCACATTTAAAGTTCTTCATTTAATTGTATAAATATTTGTATATCATTTCATTCATTTTTTTTCAAAAATAAACTCAAAAATGGAAAAACTCTTAAAAATCCCAGCTTTTATAAAAATTAAAAAAAAATGAAAAAACTATGTCAATGACATTAACATATTCCATTGAATTCCAGAAGCATTAGACATTATTTCATTAATTTTTTTTCAAAAAAAAACTCAAATTTTGAGATTATCGTAAAGTCAAAACTCAAAAAATTAATAAAAATAACTCAAAATGGTAAAAATTGATGAAAATAACTCACAGTAATTCTAAAATTGAATAACTTGTTTTTAAACCCTTTGAATTAAAAATATTAGCAAAAATAACTTCAAAATCGATTTTTTAAAAATTATAAAACACGCATCGCGGGCCTATAAAAAATTGCATATTTGCATTTCGCACCTCAACAAAACACAATGAGACGTATAGAACAATTTGTATCTACAACAAAAAAATCCGGTACATATGTACTGATACTTGTACCTATGCCATCAACTAAGTTGGTTTTGCTTGAGCTTAATTCGAATATCTAACTATCCAAGTTACGTCTAATCTCTCAAATTAAAGTCAAACATAGTGGATTTGGAGCTCAACCAATTAATATATGATTGACAATCCAATCTCGAGTTTCTTAGAAATAGAGTTAAGTTTACAAAAATTACTAACTTTTTCATCACCATAAGCTACACTTAAACTTCATGAAAACAATATATGATAAACATACAATAGATTATGCAATATTTAAATAAATATTTCCATCTTTTTCTTTGAGTGATAATCAAAACAAATATATTAAAACGATAAAAGGTTAGTATAAGTATAAAGAGGAGCGTAAGAGACTAAGATCCAAAACAACATAGAAAATAGAGAACTACACAAAAATAAAAAAACCCAACAGAAGCCCACATAAGCATTTCCTAGCCCTCCCAAGATGAATTACAAGGCGTTTGGACAAGGGGTGTAACATCTCATTACCATTGTTTGATAACATAGGAGTAAATGTAAAAAATCAACTTTTTATTTCCTTCACTTTCACTTTTAAAAACCATTCATTTTAAAGAGTTTTCATATTTTCTGTAATAACTCCTGGTCAGACGTAACCCCAAGTAACCTTTGCAAAATTTACCCCTCATCCAACTGCAGTCCAAATGACAGATGCCATTTAACATGGTGTTTACACCTAGTTTCGCGAAGAAGTTTGCGACACCATTAATTGTCATTGCACGCTCGAGAGCTTTTTTCTTTCATTAGCCTATTTTATCGTATTTGCCGAGTCCTTCTATAAGAAGTTTCTCTTACACTTCTACTTAAAGTTTAAAGTGAACACAATAAATGATGAAACGGGAGAAGGATGTCTTAAACTAATTCGAGCGTGTATGTTAATAACTATAAGTATTTCAATTATAGAGAGTTTAAACACTGAAAACAACAAGATTTAAGAAAAGAGAAAAAACATTTAAAACATGAAGATCTTTTAAGCACTTGTAAATGTATGTATGTTTTTCCCTTTTATTATTAGTTGTAGACACCAACAATAAATGCTGTTAACATACAATGTAACAAATATCTCCAGTATTTTCATTTTTATCACAAAAATATTGGCAAAATAATTTTTTCTGTTAAAAACTCAAGTTTATCGCGTGTGCCGTTTTTAACGGTAAATTCTCGTTAAAAACACGTTTTTATCTTGAGAAACGGTAAATTCCTGTTAAAATTGCGAGATGTTGCCGTTAAATTCCCGTTAAAAATGCTTGGGCGAAATATAAATTTTTTATTTCTGAAATATCATCTATTTTTTCAAATTTCACCCACATTATTTATTTTTATTATTTTTTAAATAATATATTTTCCATGAGATTTTTCCGTCAAATTCCCGATAAAAACTTAAGAATTTGAAAATATCCCACTATTAACAATTGCTCTTAATATCTCGAGAACGAGATTTGTCACAATGTTAACACACAACAATTTCTCTAATTAGTTATATTTGAATCTATTTATATACATTTATAAATACTTTACATTAAGCTCTTTAAAGACTTCATTAAAAAATAAAAGAAGGAATAAGAGATTACAGAGTGATTTGACATGATCTTTAAATATAGAACAAAAACGTAAAACTCAAAAATTTAATTATATATAAAATTACAACATATAATGATAATTAGAAAAACACCCAATAATCACAAAATATAATTAGATACAATAAAAATTGAGAAATAATTTTGTTTTTGAAAATATTAAGTGTGCGAGAGCTTATTATAATAAAGTTAGGTTATATTTTGTGACTCAGTATTTAAAATTTCAATATTTATTTAAGAATTAATGCATGTTCACTTTACAATTTACATATGTAAAGGCAAGGTCCGAGATAGCGGGGAGAAGTAATGGCGATATTTTGGCGGGTTTTTGACGATTTCGTAATAAATGGCACTGCTCATTGCCTTCAACCTCTCCACCCTTCTCCTCCTCCTGTCCACTTCTCCTTCTTCCCACTTCATCCCCATACCCTTTCATCTCACAACCCTATCTTTCTCTTTCTATCTGGCCTCATGGATTGAATCCGAACTTCAATCTGGTATGTCCATGTTCTTTCCTTTTAGCAAATTTTGGCTCAATTTTTAATTTCATCGGTTAGATTCTTTTGCCCTTTCAATTTTTCATTTTTCATTTTTTCGTTTTCCTTTTTGCATTTTGGGACATTCTGTTTCTCGGATCGAATTCTTCTGCCTTTTGTTCTCTAGCACTTTCCTATTTCAATCTTCTTTTCTATTCTTTTCTTTTTCATGTTTTGCAATTTTTTTCCTTGTAGAAGATTCGAATGCATTTGGATGTCTATTCTTATTCTTTCTCTGGCGTTTTTTATTGTCCGATTCGACCTGCATTTCAAAAAATTCAATTCCCTCTGTTTGGAGGCGTGGAAAGGAATGTACTTTCTCGAAAATAACCAATTTTTAACTACAATTAAAAATGGGTTAAACATGGTTGGCGTAAAAAACATGCGGATTCATTGAATTGATTTACTGTTTTGAGAGCGGTTTCTTACCCTGTAATGGTGGGGGCAAATCTTTTACATCTGTTTGCTTCATATTTTTGGAAAATACTTAGAAAGTAATTGATGATAATCTTATTTCTCGACAGTTTCTGTTCTAACTGTTTCCACTGAAGTCGGTGACAGTGACACCACCGCGCATCAAAGGCTGGTTTCCTTAAATCATGTCGGGAATCAGCTTCTTCGGGCTGCATTTATCAGGAAATGTGTTTACTTCATCAATGTGTTAGTTTTCCGAGTATGCTGATAGAGTGAATAGTATTATGATTCTTCTCAGAAATTCATTAGAGAAATGCTGAGGCTTTGTTTTGGGTTCATGGAAAATGAAAGTAATTTCTTGGGAACTAACCATTTTGTGACTAGAAGCTGAAATATGTTAAACCTTTTTGGTTAAAAATGGACATTTTCCAGGAAATTGCTTTACATGCACCCAAGTGGAGCCTAAGTACCGTGAATTATGGAATGGGTGGTAGCAAAATTCTATTGCAAAAAGAGGATTCTGATGAGAAGGAACAATGAAAACCAGAAAGTGGCCTGCAAATGCATTTATTCTGGGAACCTCGTTTCTTATTAATTATAATTAAGCATTTACTTTATCGGTGAAATGTTAACTCTGTGACAATTAGCAGCTACAGTAAGCTAGTGTTAAATATCTTCTTATGAGATAGAGGGTCATTATAGAAGAACAAATTGTGGAGACTGTAGTAGGGGCAGTTGTGAATTTGATGTCATTTGCAATAGAGGAAATTGAGTGCAAAACAGAATATGAAGCTAACATCGGTTTCGTTTAATTCTCAGAAAGGGGGTTAATATTGATTTCATATGAACCCCAAAGGGTTGGCCTAGTGGTTGAGACACAAGACTTCAGGATTGAGGTCGTGGGTTCAATCCCTTTTAACTCCAATGAAGGGCCACTCTCTGTGGGATATCTACAAAGTAAGGTCCCACCGCTTGAACCCGGCTTGTTTGTGTGGGGAGGCGTGCACATGCCCCAAAAGACTAGTCGGGCGAGACACCTGGACACCTTCGGGCATAAAAAATAAATAAATATTGATTTCATATAGAAGTTCCCATCTCTTCATAGTTATATATGATGTTGCATATGTATCTGAATTTGGATAGGTATATATCAAAGGAGCATATATCTTGCTATCGCAAATATATGTACCTCAGAAAATATATGTATGTTTAATTTGATATCTATCCATCTATGTTTACGTATCACAAAAACATGCATATCAAAATGAATATTTATATTTTTTGAATATACGCATAAAAATGAATACACATACACAACATTTGAATCTTGCTATTGTTTACTGTTTTTTCTTTCTTTCTTGGTCAGCGTAATATCCTTATTTATAGGCTTAAGCTTATTACTACTTTTTCCCCATTTATAAAGTAAATTTGTGTTTTTAAGGATGGTAAGGTGATCAAGCCCAAGACTTTTATGATTCTGACAGCGAATACTAGCCTACTCTTCGATGAGCTCTTGTCAATGCAAATGCTTTGTCAGAGAGGTGTTTTTAGTATAATTTAGTTAAATTTCTCATGGTAATTCAGTTATTTCATACCTTTTTGCAAACAGGTTTACAAGCAGCGCTGACTGGTTATGGAAAATTTCAGAGGATCTAACTTAAAAAGTTTTCCATACACTGGAAAACAGTCACTTCTTCCTCCTAAGAGTCCCTTCCGAATCATGTCATCACCATATGCAGAGCATGGGTCCTCTTCTATAGGATCAAAAGGTGTTCCAAAACAAAAGGAGGGACAAAGGCACCACCAGCGTACTTCCTCTGAGAGCTATCTTGTTGAGGAGCAATTGTCTTGGCTTGATGATCTTCTTAATGAGCCAGAGACACCTGTTAGGAGGGGAACCCACCGTCGTTCATCTAGTGACTCCTTTGCATACTTGGAGGCATCTAGTAGTTCTTTTAATGTGGATAATATAACTCAGGGTGAACGAAAACATAGAAATTTAATGTCTGCACCTTCATGGGGACCTTTTGAATTTGACCGCTTTAAAGATGTACACCACTCATCATTCTATACAGACAATTCATTTGGAAGACAGCAGAGAATGGGCTGGGAGTGTTCCCCGAATTCTGTGGCCTACTCAAGTGTCCATCCATCTCAACAGGATAAATCTTTAATTCAAAGGTTTGGATCATCATCTGCTCCACTAGAACCAGATTCAGTGCCATCTACAGCCACCAAAAGGGAAGATCGAGATGAATCTAGTGCACATGATCGAGAAGGTTCTTCTGAAAGAAGCGATTGCTCTAATTCTAAGCCCTCATCAGAGACAGATCAAAAACGTGCTAGACAGTAATATTCTTCTTATATATTCTCTTTACCATTTTAATCTTAATTGTAATTATTATGTTGCAGTTCTTACTTTTTTCCCCATCAATCTTACAACATGGTAATTATTTCATGTCATTGCCTAATTATATACTTCTGAACTGCTTTATGATTATAGTATTTTGAAGTGGTTCTTGTTGGCTTCCAGTTATAATTGATTATTTATGGGCACCCTTGTATACAATACAGTCACAAATATGTCTATGTGAAATGATCCTTGTATGCAATATTCCAAGGCAATTATATGTCAGTTGTTAACGACCAATGTGAAAAGCCTATGCTTGTCCATTTGATTATAACTCATATAATTCTCTTGTTCTAAACTGCAATAGTTGTAAAACTGGTGGGATGATGAGGTATGGAATTCTATCCAATATGATAAATGGATATGCAGGATAATTCCCTGTTCCTGGCTTAATGACCCCTTGCCTTCCTCCCTGATAATCCCTTACATCATCTTGTACATTGTGTCAATGAGACATCTTTTGTAAGAATGAAGAAAACGATCCACATGGGGTTTCCTACCTTTGGAGGGAGAACAAAATCATATGGCATTTTCATCATCAACATTGTCATTGTCACCACTTTCCCATTTATCTAGGATTGGCCTTTTGAGGATTCTCTTTTATTCTGATAAAAAACATATGAAATTGGTATCTTCTTTACATGCAGTCGTAATTTCCACACAAGCTTCTCACTTGAAGATGTATACATATATTGGGGTGGGGGTGGGGGGGGGGGGGGGGGGGGGGGGGGGGGGTGGGGGGAGAGAGGGAGGTGGGGGGTGGTGATAGGGGTGCATGAGGAGAGGGCACTTCTTTGAATTACTCTGATACCTTTTAAACTTTTGAACGGGATAAGACTGGTTGTTGTTTAGGGATATTTCTTTTTGGTGTCTCTGATATGTGACCTTTATTGGAGTTAATGTTGCGGTTTCCACGTTTTATGCATTTGAATTATTGAAAAGAGTCCAGTAGAGGGTTGAAGTGCTCTATATCAGTTCTTTTCTACTGTGAAACTAAGAAAAAGATTAACTTGGTGTCATATGCTCAAGTTGCTGAGCTCATTCAACTATTTAGGGATTTGAAGTGTTAAATGTAAAGGAATGGGGTAAAAGAAGTAGTTGCATCTGACACTTCAAAGAATGGAGCTGTACTGAAAAGAACTGGTAGTGTGGATAGGGATGCCCTATTGAAAGCCCAGAGGCCCAGAGAGAGCGGTTGCACTATGAGAATATAACCCAAATTGCATAAGGAGGATAAATAAAAAATTGTTGTTCCACGAAAGCATCGAAAAAACATGTCAACTGAATTTCTCAACCATGTCTTTGTTCCTCTTTATTTTCAAGCATTATGCATCTTTCCTTCTTCTGCGAGAAGGAAATCCTTTATCTAGTGGATTTGTTTTGATATTTCTCAAGAAATCAAAGAAAAGCTTCGATGATTTGAAGATTGTTACATTCTCTCCTCCAAAGGAGGGAGGGGGGAGGGAATTGCAATGAAGGAATACCGTGTCTTTTCTTTTGGAAAAATTGAGAAATGTAATTGATGTAATTGCCTCTTTGAGTAATTGCTTTAATTTAGATGAGTTGAAAATAAATTAGGGTAGAAAAGTAAAAGGGAAAGTGAAAAATTTTGAGGAAATAAAATTGAAAGGTGGAAAAGTGAATCTAAGCCTCCAAATGGACCAGCATCGGTTGTTCATTTGTATGCCTGAGCTAACCTGGAAACTAGTTGGGCTTGACGTGCATGTCCTAGCCTGAGCGAAATGATAATTGGGCTAAAATTCATGTTCAAGCCCACCATTTTTGGGCCAGACAGTGGGGGCTCTTGGTTAAATGGGCTAAATTCCCATCCCTAAGCATGGATGACAAGTGGTCATTGTTGCAATCACAACTGTTGTGGTTCAATTCACATTCACCATGTCATGCTTCCATAGTTATCTTTAGGGTCAAGCACCCATTTTTTCTAATTGTGGATTTTGGTATTGTATCTTAGCTATATATGGGTTGTCATTTACATGGATATATCCTGTCAGACAGGTATCTGAAGTTTTTAATTGCTTCTTGAATTTCAAATGTAGTTGAAAATTATTTTGAAAAGAAAGTTAAAATTCTTTAGAGTGATGCGGTGGCAGTTATGGGTCACGAATTTTCTGAATCACATAGAAGGTGGCATTGTTTGACATCTATCACGTCTCTGCATGCGTAAGCAGTTTGGTGTTTTGGGTGTAAAGTGCCACCATATTGATGAGATGGGTTTCACACTTTCAGTCCATAGAAGGCTTCGCTCACTATGAATTTTGAAGCCTTCCTGACAAATGTCTACTTAGTAATCAACCATCCACCCCCCACTCCTTAACAATGCAATGATTTTGAAATTTTATATAAACAGTTAAGCTATGATGATCTTAATGTTCTTGGCTGTGCTACTATCCATGTTTACATCATTATGGAGCTAAAAAGTTTTATTGAAAATCTTCTACTCGTGTATTTTTGGAGTATAGTGATATGATAAGAAGGATATTGATGTCTTTGTCCTTTGAATGGTCAAGGTTTCATCTCTTGGCATGTACCATCTGATTATGCCATTTTTCCCTAAATAATATTTTGTACTGTTCTTTCATGTGAAAACCTTTCAAACAAGGGCCTTATGAGAGAAATGGTTTTGCGTAATACATTTGCTCAATGCCATAACCGGTTTTGGGACATACTGTACAAAGTTACTGTTGACATTGCTTTGATCAAGTAAATAGCTGGATAGGATGCTAAGCATTTTATAGGCTTTCCGGAAGGCTACGAATGGGATGTCATCCCTGAGCCATTTTCCAGTGAATTGGCAATTTGGTGTTGTCCTCATAAATAGGTTGGCACTTCATATTCATCTTATGATTTGTTTTACTGATACTGTTCTTGGTCTTTTGGGAATTTCTAATATACAACAATGTGACAACGTAGTCAGCTGAGAGGAAAATTCTAACTGTGCATAGGAGGCTGGAAACTGAAACTAGTTTGTGTTTGATTCTCTTGATGAATTAATTATGCTGAATTCCTTGCAATTATCAAAACATATATGAATTTCCCCCAAGAAGACAAAGATGCGAGGATAGTTTGTATTCTGAAATGCTACTTTTTCTACTTTGCTTGTTTCACTAGTTTTAAAAAAAGTGGTTGGTTTTTCCATTTAGTTAATATCTAAAAGGGCTTTTCTATTGGATTGCAAGTCAGTTTTTTGAGCTTACATTTTAGAGAAAAATTGGGAGATATTTTCACATTTTGTATGTAGCCTGATATGTTATTTGGTGCAGGCAATTTGCTCAACGGTCTCGGGTTCGGAAACTTCAATACATAGCTGAGCTGGAAAGGAATGTCCAATCTCTACAGGCAAGTCTAGAAGAGTGCAACTCTTTTTGACAAACATGAATTGATCTAGTGTAATCATTCACTGATTTCCAGGATAAAAAAAATAAAAAACTGTGGGACCGTAGCCTGAAAATGGTTTCCTTTTGGGGATGTGGCATGTCAGGGTGGATGGTTATTGAGATGTTCTTACACGTAGAATTTGGTATATGGGGTAGCAAAATCATTGATTTTGATAGAAAAAGAATTATTTAGGTTCTTTCGAGTTAGGATGCAGTTTTATCCCAGTTCTGTATTGTTGTATAGGCAGAAGGGTCTGAAGTTCTTGCTGAGTTTGGCTTTCTGGAGCAGCAGAATCTTATATTAAACATGGAGAACAAAGCCTTGAAGCAGCGATTAGACAGTTTGGCCCAAGAGCAATTGGTGAAGTACTGTAAGTATTCTTCTAAAAAAGTGTTGTGTAGAAAAATGATCCCCTACACACTTTTGCAACATGACCTTTTTATCAGCCTACCTCTCGTCATGATTAAGTGTTGGTTTAGAAATTGTTCCTAATGAATTAGCTTACACCCAAAGTTTAACTCTAATTACCCCTGGACTAGTTCATCCTAACTTTAAATGGTTAACCTCTGGATCAAGTAGGGTAACCTAAATCCAAGGTCGTATATGAACGTGCAAGTTATGCAAAGTGCAATCAAGTAATGTAATTATGAGTTGCCATCTAGATATCAGTGACTCTTTATGCTGGAAGTAAAAGCAAAAATTACCATTTTTGCTATACTGCATGGACTCTTCAAAATGTGTGATACATCTATGTTGGACAACTTGCACCCAATATTACTACTGAATTAGCATGCACCCATCCTCAAAATGCTAATGAATTAGCATGCACCCAAAATTTAACTCTAATTACCTCTGGACTAGTTCATCCTAACTTTAAATTGTTAACCTTTTGAAAGCAATGGATTTGATTACTCAGTAGGGGATATTTGTGATGCAGGATGGATCTAGTAGGGTAAGCTAAACCCAAGGTCGTATATTATGTGCAAGTAATGCAAAGTGCATTCAAGTAATGTAATTATGAGATGCCATCTAGATATCAATAACTTTTTATGCTGGAAGTAAAAGCAAAAAATACCATTTTTGCTATACTGCATGGACTCTTCAAAATGTGTAACACATCTATGTTGGACAACTTGCACCTTTGTTAAATGCTCGCACTCATTGTTCATGGATTCTTCTAGTACCTTTTAACATTGTTTTCCAAGATGACGACAATATTGTACCACCTTTCTCCTCTCAAAACCCAATTAAAATATCTATATGTTTGTCACTTATTTGTTTAGAGTCAAAGTGTAAAACTAGTATATTATTTTCTATTTTTATTATTTTTGCACCTGATTTCATTTTAAATTAATTTAGATTTAAATTCATTTAAATATGATGTGTGTCCTGTGTCCTTCATTTTTTGGGGTTTGCTGAGTTTGACACCTCTCACTTGTGTTGGAAATCAACACTTACACCTATATTTATGCAACTTAGCTATTTGGCAATAAATAAAACAGATGAGAAACTAATATGAAATCAAGATGCCCCAGGTGATTGAATTGGGCATGTACACAAAATCATCAAGATTTTATTGTTGACTTGCAATGTAAACCCTCTAAAGATACTATTAAGACCTTATGAAAACTAGTCCTATGCCTTTACATCTAGAAATCAGCCACCCATTGGATTGAAATAGGGCTTTACTAGTCCACCTAGGGTTTGACAAAAGGGTTTTAGGATTTGTATTTTAATGAATAAGCCAAAGAAACCCTTATGGATTTAGAACAGCATATTGGGGTTAGATATTGAGCAAACTATGAAGCAATAACAAAGGGAGAGGCAATGGGAGCAAAATGAGCCGAAATAGGGTTGTCTGTATGATCATAGAATAGGGTGGGTTTTGTGCCCTTTTGGGATTGGTTGGGTCCTAGGGTGGGAAGGATTGGAGGGAGGAAAAGAAAGATGAAGGAAAAGGAAGGAGAAATAAGGAGATAGATAGAGAGAGAGAGAGAAGTTGCTTTGCCTCACAAAAGGGTTCTTTGATTTTATAACAATGAGTATAGAGGAGCCACGCCAGTTTTTCAGAAGAGAGAAACTCAGATTCCGTTTGTTCAATTTTCAAAAGCCTCTACAGGAGTATTTATAACTTAGCTCTCATAACTTAAAACCCTAGTCATATTTGAGACATCTAAACTATCAGTAATAAATATAAACTTATTGCCATCTTAAGACAGACAAACTAAACATAATAATCACTAACAAAATAAAGAAAAAAAACAGAAATGGTTGGGTGACTGTCAATGATTGAATCAACAGTCTGATGACATGAATGGCTAGATCAACTCAAATCCACGAATCTGTTATTGGATCTGCATACAATCTGGGTTATTCGTCCTGGATCTATCTAGAAGGCTGTAGAAAGTCATCATTAGGCCAAATTAAAGTGCAACTGGATGTTTATTCTTCCATCTGTGTTGGAGCTTCATAGATCCTAGCCCAATGTCATCATCAATTTGGCTCATCCCTTATATAATATGAGACCTTCCTACTCACCCTTCTTGTGATTGGTGACTCCTAGGTGTATATCAGAGTGATACTTTGGATGCTTTTCAATTATTCAGATTAATAAGATGTGGGCCTTGTAACACCCCGCCCTTCTCGCATCGAAATCAACGCTTGTTTTTTTTTAAAATATCAGAGTATGAGCAAGAGCGGAATGTCACGATGCGAGCTAAGTTCGAACTTCCAAGTCCGTCCCTTAACTGGCCAACCCTATGTGTGTATAGACCAAGTCCAAGAAAACAGTTCACACATAGCCATACAATACACGTGCGGAATAAATCATCATTGCGGAATCATGATAAAACTCATATCCGAACCATTTGATGGCAAAGTTCTTAGTCAATAAATCAAATCACATTATCCAACTGATTATCCAAATAATATCCAGCCATAGCAAAATATCTAAGTTATTACATCCTGAATTCTGGATACTCTAAATACAAGTCCATGAGTATCTTTATTCAAAAACACATAAAATAAATCATCCAAGTTCCTATGCCTGGCCTCCTTGCGTTCCCCGTTTTCCTCATTTCCTGCATCATTCACTACAGGGTAGAAGTAGGGCGTTAGAACAACGCTTCCAGTAGGTATTCCAGTTAGGGCTAACACATGGGTTAGTACCAAAAATCCAGATATAATATATATCAAAATCAGAGTTAATAAATCATAACATACTCATAAAAACATTGAATCCAAAACAGGGCATGATATTAGAGTTCCAATCATACCGATAAAATCAAAACCTTTCATGATAATAAAATCATAATCATGCTGAATCAATGCCATGCCATGCTATCATATGCAATGAGTCCCACCCATCGCAAACACATGGTATCCACCTGATGGAATTCTCCTCATCAAAGTATGCCCCACAGTTGCCTTACGGACATCCCGACGGAGTGTGGGCTCCGGTTACACAATATCCTCTTGATGGAATTCTCCTCATCAAGGTAATCTCCTGGTGGGATTCTCATCACCAAGGGAGGCCCCACAGTTGCCTTACGGACTTTTCTACGGAGTGTGGGCTCCGGTTACCTGTCATCCCTCCCATGCCATGCAGGAGATGCAATGCCAACATGTTATGCAATAAAACAAATCATAGCATTTAAAATCACATATTTGAAACATATAATTTTGCATCATAAAACATCATAAATAAGGTAAGAACAATTGTACATAAGCCCATGGTTTCAAAAAGGTGGAATCCTACAAAAGACTGTTACGTGTATTTGCGTCTTTCGTCCGGTAACCGCTCACGATCGCAAACACCTTGCGAGGCCTCGTTACCTTATAATATGACAATAAATCAACACCAAGTCCCACTTGATTTACAAAGTTCTAAGTCCATAATAAAACCCCATGGGGTTCGGCCATACACCATGGCCGAAACCCATGGTCTACCATTTTTGTCCATAATTACAATAATGCTATTGAGCCTAACCATAGACTTCTTTCTTGCTTAGATTTCAAATAATCATTCATACTTGCAAAGCACATAATCCCATAAAATAATTCATGGGGTTCGGCCATACACCATGGCCGAACCCAATGTTCCATATACATAATTACAAAAATGCCATCCATGGCTTACATAACCAATAATCCGATCATTGCAACATTAAAATCATAATTGATTAAACATAGACTACAATTTGATTCATGGGGTTCGGCCATGTGCCAAATTTCCTTAAACAATCTCCACCCTTCCATAATTGGAAGGTTTCCATAATTAAATTCCAACTTTCCATAAATGGAGGGTTTCCATAATTAAATTCCAACTTTCCATAAATGGAGGGTTTCCATAATTAGCAACTACCTTCCATAATTGGAAACTTTCTAAGATTAGAAAACTCCTTTCCAAAATTGGAGTGCTTTCCAATTTAGCCGCCCCTTCCATACATGGAAGCTTTCTAAATTTAGCAACCTTCTTTCCAAAATTAGAAGCTTTCTACTTCTAGGTACTCCTTCCATAAATGGAAGCCTTCTAAGTTTAGCAACCCCTTTCCTTAATTAGATAGTTTCCTATTTAATCTCCATTCCAAATCCATCCACCATTCCAAAATTACCCCATGGGGTTCGGCCATACACCATGGCCGAACCCTATTGTTCATGATCTTTGACCATAAGTTTAGATCCATAAAATCAAACACCCATCCATAAAAAATGGTTGGTGGGGTTCGGCCATACACCATGGCCGAACCTCACCCCTTTCTTTCATTACTTTAGATCCAACAACTTAGCCATAATAACATCATGGTTCGGCCATGCCATGGCCGACCTACATCCCTATCCATGTCTCCATTAATCGATCATGGATCTTCCATTTAATCCATTCAAATTCACATATCATTTACACAAACACTTATTTAACAATCTCCATGGTTTTCATTCTTAAAAACCAACAAATAATTCAAATGTTTCCATGGGGTTCGGCCATGCACTATGGCCGAACCCTATGGTTCTTTCTCTCCATTTAAGATCATCAAAACATCTCCAATCTTTCTCCATACTTTTTCCATGGTCGGCCAACCACCATGGCCGAACCCTATGGTTCTTTTGTTTCATAAAAATTATTCAATCAATTAGATACTAACCTTTTCCGATTCCGGGCTCTTCTAATCTTTCTTCCTTCTTCTTAATTTTTCTCCAACCAAGAACACCTCTTGCTGGCTGCCTTCTTTCTTCTCCTTGCTCTTGATCTTGGCGAGAATGACAATTGGGAGAAAGGAAATAAAATTTGGCTAAGGTGATAAAACCGTGTGCCCCTAGTCCTTCTCTCTTTTTATAGTCTTTCCTTGATCCAAATTTAGAAAAATGCTTAAGATAGCCAACCCCTTTGGCCATGCGCCCCTTGTCTTTCCCTTTTAATATTTACCCCACATGGCTAAGACTTATTTAGCCCATGCCGTGTGCACCTTTCCTTGTTTATGTGATGGCCGACCTCCCTTGCTCAATTTAGCAATTGCTTGCTTAACTTAGAATATGTCTAAGATAACCCATGTCCATTGCCGTGTACATTTCTTTTTAATTAGTTTAAGATTATTTGCTTACCCTATTTAAAATATCCCATGCGCATAATGTAGATATTCATTATCTAAAATTCGGCCATGCTTAATCTTTATTTGATTTTGAACATCCCCTTGGATATTCAAATCCAATACTCGGCCATGCACCATTTCTTTTTATTTTTGATAAAACCAATGCCACAATTTAATTGGGTCCTAATTGGGTCATGGCCCAATTCCTTATCCATATAAGATCCAATCTAAAATTCACAAGAAAAAGAATAATTCTCATATAAAATAATAATCTGAAAATCCGAGGTATTACAGGCCTTGTACTGTAGATTTCATATGATATTTTCCAATAGTAGTGGGAAAAGCCTGTGCGGCTTGCACCTAATTGTCCAAGTAAATAGATTGGGCCTTAAAAGCCTTAAAAGGTTAAATCTACCATGAAATGGCAATTCATAAGCATCCAAATTCCAAATACAGACAATAGGCCAATGGTAGAATACTTGATAAAGGGGATGACTGATTCAAAAATAGAAGTGGTTTTGGAGAACTGGCGAGTAAGAAGGGATGTGGAAATCTATGGTGAACACTATATGTGAAGTTCAAAGCAGTTGGAGTATAGAGCCAAGAAAGCATCAAGAGTTTTATTTTTGGAGAGCCCCTTTCTTTCTTAATTTCTTTTTCCGAATGATATCCTATATGCAGAATGCTTTAAATTTGAGAAAGGCATTTGATACCAGGTAAAGAGAGGAAAATAATGCATGTTTGGGTGGATGTGTGGTGTAATGATGTTCCCTTGTATGAAGGTTCACTAATCTTTTTAGAGTTGCTTCAGATAAGAAAAGGTTGGTTAGTGAAAAGTTAGGAACTTAGGGTGGTGCCATTGTTTGGACTCTTATATTCCATGTTCTATCAGAACTTAATGAGTGGAGTGGGGGAATTGTTGGAGCTGTTATGATGTGGACATCAAGCCCGACAATAAAGAAAGCTACGTGTTTGATTGGGGCAAGCACAAACCTGAGCTAGCCGGTCCGAACTCCGGTCAAAACATTCGGTGCAACCGGACCTACTTTTGGGCCAAGATGTTGGGGACATGCTGAGATTGAGTCTCGGACAGATCAATCGGAGGATCGTACGGGTATGGACAACATTGAGGAAATTGCTTTGGCTTTTATGAAAGAATTTGACCTGGAAACTCACTCATTGCAAACCGGGCCAATAAATGCAACCCATTGAAAGTTTCCAAATCTAAAACCCGAAATTCCATTCCAAACCCATTTGGACTCCCCTGACAGATCCATGTACCCACTAGCTTGACCCTAAAACCAAATAAGCTCCACATGGACTCCCAAGGTTTGTTGCAAAGAGTCTTTCTCTCATTGGTTGGAGGAACACATGCTTCATCTTCATTTGTTGGAACACACATGTTCCTTCCTCATTGCTTGGTGAAAACAACCAATAAGCTTTGGTAGGGTGTTGAAAAACATGCTTCACTCTCATTGCTTGGAGGAACACTTGCTTCACCCTCATTGCTTGGTGAACAACAATCAATGAGCATTAGAAAGGTGTTGAAACGCATGCTTCATTCTTATTTGTTTTTGAAAATTCTCATTGGAATGTGAAAAGCATTGGTTGTGTAGCAAACCATGTTGAGAGTTTGTTGCAACATGGAGAGTTGGCATGACACATGTAAAATTCGTCTTTTTATATTGGTTTGAATTTCCATGTATTGGTTTAATGAAGTTACCTTTCAAAATAAAATAAAATAGAGGCCTTTGGTGAGCAAATTAAACACCCAATTTTAGAGAGAAAATTCATGTAAAGCAAGTGTGCTTAAGGAAAAGGGCAAGGTTCATTTGGAGAAAGGTTTCCATGCTTATTCAAAGTAAGTGTTTCAATTAATTCTATGCTTTCTTTAATTGAATTTAATTTTTAATTGTAATTTCCTTTTATTCTCTTTAATTGCATTTCGAAGTCTTAATTGGGATTTGCATTTTTAAATTTAAATCCAATTCTAAGAAACATAGAATTTTTGGGAACTTGCTCATCATAGACATTCATTGACTGGTCTTTGGTAAGGAATCCGTTCATAAACACTTGAACGATTCAAGATCCTTGAAATTGTAAGATTGATGGGTCTGATTTCCTAGGCGAACATCAGTCGATTTTCATTATCACCCCGGTTTGCATCATGTTAGATTCTCGTATAGGGTTTCATATATCATTGATGAAGGCTTATGGAATTTAGATATTGGATATTGGACTTTCATATTACCATTGATAAAAGGTTACAGAATTTGGATATTGGACTCATCTGAACTTTTTACAATGCTCTCTTATTACATGTGGAGTAGGGATGCTCTACTGAATTTAAAGTGTGCTCAACTTAGTCTGTCCCTCAAGGCTCCTCAAACTGTCCTTGGCTTTTTTTGGATGTTGGGACTGAATTGTATTCTCAAAATGGACAATTTGCAGGGTTGATGTTGCATATTTTCAAATGGGTGTTCCCTTTGTCATTGAGATGGGGAGGGCATTGATCACCTACTCATCCGTTATCCTCTCTTTTCAAGTACAGAGTACGTGTTGGCACTTGTTTGAAGTCAGTTGGGTAACACTGCAACAAATGAACTAGATATTTCATTCTCGACCTTTCTTCCATGGTCGTTCTCAATTCACTATTTTGTGGGGACTTTTGGGGATGGTGATTCAGAATATTTGGAAGGAAAGAAGTAACAGAGAACTCAGGGAAATACAAAATTCTCCAATGGTCGGTGGCATTTTTTGCACAGTAGTGGTGCTTTAGTAATGATGGATACGATATTTGTCGTTTTCCTTTGCTTATAGAATTTCAATATATCCAGGAATAGTTTTTTTGTTTTGTTTTGTTATTATTATTATTATTATGTGAGGGGTGGGGGTCGGGCCCTTTTTTTGGTTTGTCAATAATTTTACCTATATTTTGCGTAGTAGTGTGCAAAAGACTTTGCCTCTTTTTTGATAAAATTCTGCTGCTATTTCTTTTAAAGAGGATCCAAATAGAGAAAAGCAATGGTAGTAAATATGCATATGTTATGATGGAAATTGCCCATGAGACCGTATGTGGTCTCGTGGGCAATTTGGAAAGAGCGCAACGGGAGGATTTTTTAGGGGAAGAGGGGGGCATCTAGAGACGTTTTCGAGAGGGCGAAATGACAACTGATAAGTTGGTTGTCTGCGTGCAAGGAATTTATAGGTGTGGTCTCGTGGGCAATTTGGAAAGAGCGCAACGGGAGGATTTTTTAGGGGAAGAGGGGGGCATCTAGAGACGTTTTCGAGAGGGCGAAATGGCAACTGATAAGTTGGTTGTCTGCGTGCAAGGAATTTATAGGTCTAGCACTCAAGGATTTCTATTTGTCTTGGGAAGGATGCATTAAAGGGGTTGAGAAGTTAAAAAGCGTAAGGTCGAGTGGGTAGTGCCTCCCCTGGATCATGTAAATTCAATGCAGATGGCACAGCAAGGGGTAAACCTGGACTGGCAGGAATAGGTGTGGTGTTACATGATAATAGGGGTAGAATGCTGTTAGCATTTTTCGAGCCATTAGGGATATGGAGTCAAATGAGGCAGAGTTTAGAGCAATCAGGAGAGGACTCCAGGTTTGGTCTAGTTTTAGGGTCGGTAACCTCATCATCAAAGGTGACTCAACTAATGCTATCTCTTGAGCTAGTAATAGGAAATCTCCCTCGTGGAGGTTGGTAAGCATTACTAGGAATATTTGGAGGCTGTGCAGGTTGGGTGGCATGTCCTTCATGCATATTCCCCGATCATCGAACATTGTGGCGGATTTCTTAGTGAAAGTGGGAGTACACAAACAAAGACCGGCTATGGAACTGTTTTCATCATTTCAGCTTTGGGAGCTTGGGGAGTAAGGGTCTCCCTTGTGTATCTTTTGTTGGGAGGAGCGTGTTGTTGTATCTCTTTTTTGTTTTATGTTTTTTTCTATTTCTTTTTATTCTCCTTTATCTTGGATCCGTTATGATTCTCCTATACTTGGGTCCTCCTCATGCACTCAATCTTTGTTTTTTAATGAATGAAGTTGTCAATGTTTCAAAAGAAATATGTTATGATGGATGTGTGGAGTAACTTTTTCTTATTGACTTAACATTAAATGAAAATGTTTGTAGCATTGAGACCTTAGAAGTAGCAAGAGACATGAGCAGATGAGGGAATGCTGCTTAAGATATTTTGGGCACATATTTTGAAGATGGGAAGTGACCCTATTACTAAGAGTTGAAGGATTGCAACAAAATCGGGGAGGCCTTTAAGAAGTTCAATTGACGGGAAAGACATGGTAGATTGAGGAGTGATTGAAATTATGTTTTTTTAGTAGGATAGAGTGGAAAAGAAGCACCCTGAAAATCAGCTATAGAGAGACGGGAAAGTTGTTATAATCATGATACTAGTCCAAACACAGTCAATGGTTTGATGCATGATTAAGTTTACTACATGTTCAATGTTATCAGCTGGAATTGTTTGATCAACGACAAAGCAATGATGAAGATACAGTAGGAGGCATAATTAACACTGCCAACGGATGGACAAGATAGGTGAGCAGAGCAGTACAGGGTCAATACAGAATGGTGTATGTCACCATAATAGATCAACTCAAACATAATGTGTCACCATGATAGATCAACGAAAATATAACATATCATGGTTGGATCTGATCTAGGACCATGCTATACTATCAAACAAACTTGTGGATTCCTTTATGCATCCAATGATATGAACTTTCTAAAAGAGTAAGATTTTCCATGAAATCCGATGGTCAAATCACTTCAGTACTATACACCCATAAATGAATGTAAATATTTAATGTTTGGACCTTATGACTCGTTATTAAAACCTCTCCAAATGATGGTTGTACTCAGCTGATCTCCATGGATACGAAGCCAAGCACTACATCTAGCTTAAGATTTCTTCAACTGAAGAGGATTAAATCATTGATGTTAGGAGGGATCAACTTGAAGTGAAAGTCGTCAGCCAGCCACCAACCAAATATGGAAGTCAATCCAATTTCCAATGCGATTGTGGATGCAATGGTGAAGTTAATCCTATGTAGAAGTGGGACCCATTATGAGAGTTGACCCATAGTGGGAGTCAGGCCAATTTTAATTGACTTCATGTGGGAGTGGACCCAATATGGGAGGCAAACCAGTGTGATGGACCCTGTGGGAGCAACCTAATGTGGAGGTCTGCTCAACCTAGGTGTTGAACCATTGTGGGAGGTGATCTCATGTGAGAATCTATCTATTCTGGAGGACAATACAATGTGGGCATCAGGGCTATGTGAGAGTTGACCTATATGGAGGTTGACCTTGCTCCCATTTGGGAGTCGAGCCAATGTGTTAAACGCGTTGGTCATAGGAGGGGGCATGCACCTATGAACACCCTTGCATTCCACAAGAAAGGGGGACTTGGTTGTATTTAAGATTGCTGTCGTTGACTCTTTTAAGTCACTTCTGCATGTCTTGGGAGTCAATTCCATTTACACTCTTCGCTCCTTTGGGTCTGCTCTGAGATCCTAGTTCTTTTTTTTTTTAAAGAGAACAAAAAAAAAATTATTAAATGAGAAAGAGAGGTACGACCACTATGAGGAATGAGGCCAGAAACACTAGAAATCTCAGTACATAAAGGAATATCAGTCCAGGCTCCTGAAAATTGTTGATCAAAGATGTGCTCACGTAACCCAGGCATGTGGTTATGTAACACTACTGATGGACATCATTAAAAGAACTGATCCCATGAGAAGCCTCCACTTATGGAGTTCATACTCGATAATTGGCTCTTTGCGGCTCCAGATCTTACTGACCTCGCCCCCTTCTTTGATGGTCTGTGCTGAGATGATGATCCTAGATGTCATGATTAGATGGCCTGGATGATACTTAAGCCTTGGACCAGGACTCGATCTAAGGTTTGCCTAATAAACCAGTAGGTGATTTACCTCTTGTATCTCATTCCTCATCATATAAAAGTATTTATCAATAATTTTTTAAATGGTGCTAATAAAATTTTTAGGACATAAGATTGGTGGAAAAGAGGAAGTTACATTTTGAAGATTGACAAGATGACCAACATCTCATATCACTATGGTATCAGTCATTTACAGGCTAGTTGCAGTCTCGGTTTGTGTTAGCTGCATTTAAGCATCTGTAAATAGGTTTTTTTTTTGAAAACGTGGGTATTCCTTGTTCCAGTCATCTTTGACATGCCAACTTTTTGTTTACTGGTTAGTGTCCGAAAATTACTTACGTTGACATTTTGGCTTTATTTCAATAATATATAGATATGTATATATTTTTTTAATGACACAAAAGGCATGCATTGAGAGTGCTTTTGTATTGTTGGAGCTTTAATTTTATGGAGTAAAATCTTCTGTATGGTGGTGGTGGTGCAGTGGAGCAGGAGATGTTAGAAAGGGAGATTGCACGGCTTAGAGCAATAATTCATCAGCAACACCACCAAGACCAGCAAGAGCAACCGTCCCCGTCCATCCATCATAGACGCAGAAGCAGTAGAGACCTTGATTCCCAATTTGCCAGTCTCTCTTTGAAACACAAGGAAGCAAATTCTGCCAGGGAACCAGATAGTGGTCCTCTTTGGACTTGAGACTTTCCTTTGAGCTAGAGAAATTCCATGTCCATGACGCATGCGCCATCGGAGATGGGCACCAAGAACCCAACCAAAGTCACAAACTTGGCATCCAAAGCGGGGTGAATTCTTTCTGAATCTCGTTTCCTTCCTTTCTCTATTTTGTTTTGGTATCTTTGTGCACCTGGTGGTCATGCTGGTAGGGTTTCTTCCCAGTGGCTGACTCATCGGAGGTGATTAGTTAATAGTGTTCCATGTTTTTACCATTATATTCTCTCATGTACTGTATCTCTTTCCTACATAGTCCTCTCTTCTCTACACAATATCTCTCACTTATTTTCTTATCAATCAAGTTGTATGTTTATGTTGCTCACCTATTAATGCTCCTGTAGTTCAGTACCCAAACGGATTAGAACTGCTCAAGTTTGGCACATTGCCGTCTTAGATTGAAAGAAATGACATTGTTAGCAAAATGTATTGAGCAGTGGTTATAGTATTTCTAAAAGAAACAGAGATGTGTATAACATCCTTTCGAGGGGAAAACATCTAGATTATTTTTTTTTAAAATAAATGGAGGAAAAAGTGTTAAAGCAAGCTTCTTTTGTTTTAAAATTTACTTGAAGATAATCTCCATTTTGAGATCTTTTGTTAAAAAGAAGAATGAAAGCATATTGGGCTTATAGGGAATTTAACAAAAGATTTCATGTTGTGATTTGCGTGATGTAGATGATGATTGTTTGATTTATATAATTTTGAAAATTTTCACATTATTTGACACTTTATATTGATATCGTTGTAAAATGTTGGGTCTTGGCTGTTGACCCTTTATTAGAACCCTTTTAAAATCAATTAAAAAAAATCTTAACTTCCTTTTAACATTGACAATGACCTTTTATATTTAAAGTATGCAACTATACATTTTATAACCTTTAATAGGGTAATTTGCATATAGGTCCCTATCTGTTAGGTTAATTGTAAATGCATCGTTTGATTTTTAATAATTGTAATTTCATCTTTAACATTTGAAAGTTATTTGCAATTGAGTTATCATACCAATGCATGAGTAATGTATATCAAGAATGAAATAATAACTAGTGTGGGGCTTAATGTTAATATATAGAAATAAGTTTGGCAAAAGTTATCGACCTATTTACTAAAACACTAGTAATGCAATAGCATTATAAGACCCACAATCGATCTTCAATCATTATGGGTGTGTTATGCAAAATCGGACTTCATCAAAACACAATAGAAGCCATTCAAATAAGCAATCAAATGAGAGAAGACACAGATTTACATGGTTCGGCCTAAAGGCAGTCTACAGGCAGCACAAGGGAAAATTCCACTAATCTAAAGAAAGGATACAATTTCACTCTCATACCATCTCTCACTATATATAGTCTTCATATAAAAGAGATAGAGGTTAGACCCGATCATTACAAGTTGGGCGGGGCTAAAGTGAAATGAGCCAAATCGAGCCAAATAATCAACATGATAAAAGGGTCCTTACCTTTTTTACAATTAGTTGACAGCATAAGGATCTAATACAAAATATCCCTTTTCGTATAAAATTTAAGATAAATATTGTCACGCCCCAGACCCGGTCGGGGTATTACAAATATAGTATGGGCCCATCAGTATACCATCAAAATTAAAATTCTGAACCATCCAAATTGTTTAATCACAAGATAAATGCAAATGGTTAGATATTTTGAATTTGCCTCGATAATGGTATTTTAGCTAATCTAAATTAGCTATGTATCAGAGTTATAGAGAAACTATATCTCGTTTTTTAGACTAATGGTATCTATTAATGTCATTTAAGTCATATGAGTGCTGAAACATTTTTCAAGATGATTTTCCAGTTCAGTTTTTTATATAAAAAAACAACTGCACCCAGATTTATGAGAGTCTTTCTCTATTTTTAAAGATCTTACGTGCTAAATATATACAAATGTGATAGGAAGGAAAATAAAATAACAAAGAAATTTGTATAGATCTTTTTTGACAATATAGGAAAAGATGGATTTGTTTTGAACTGAGAAAAATTGAATAAAACTTCTTTTACAATATTTCAAAAAAAAAAGTGAATGAAGGAGTATTAGCCTTGTGAACCTTTGCATGGCTGAAAATTAACTTTCATCCATGTGAATTTTTTTCGTCTAAGTCTATAACCACTAGACAAATTATGGTGCCACAAATCACCATTTATTATATGGATAAGGCAAGAGTGAATTAGTTATGAGGAAAATATTTGTAACTTTCTAATGACTTGAAATGACTAATTCCCCTTTATTATTTTGAGCCTTCCCTTCCTTCTCAGCCTAAGCTTAATTTTTTTTTAAGTGATGATAGAATATCAATGATTTGGTAAATGTTGAACTGTAGAAGAAATTTTATTGTAGACAGAGCAAAAAGAGTAGAAACATGACAGCTTATTTTTTTTATTATTATGACCAAGGTGTTCAGGTTCTAAGCAAGGCCGGCCAGATCCCTAAGTAAAAAATGCAATCCCCTTAGACTCTCTTATAAAAAGACCCAATTTTTAGCTATTGTTAGTATATTACCCCAGTCATCTCTAATAAGAAAATTAACTTTCCAGTCTCTTATATTGTATAAAAATCCAACATGTATAAACTAATTCTAATCTAGAGCTGAACAAATTAATAACATTGATTTCACTATTCAAGTTGTTGTTTGGATCTAAAAAATTGGCACATCGCTGAAACTGCCTCAAACTTTCATTTATTTAACCATTCATTTTATATTATGTCTAGAATTTTATCTCAATATGTTATTGTTCTCTTTCCTTTTGTTCTCCATGAACTTTAAATTTATGGGTTGTAAGAATTGAAATTTTAAAAGGAAAATAAATTTGATTTTAGCAAAACTTGAATACAAAAATTTAATTAGTAATTTTGCATCTTAAAAAAGTAAGAAAAATAATTTTAGATAAACTCTTTTTATTATATATAATTAAATTTTGATTAAACGTTACTTTTAATAATATGTTAAATACCAAGAAGGCCCCATTTAGAATTTTTGCCTTAGGTCTCTACTTGTGTCGAGCCGGCCCTGATTCTAAGAGCACCCGACTAATTTTCGGGATTTGTGTAAGCCTTCCTATTCCATACACTGGATACTCCTTATGAAGTAGCCCTTTGGAGTGGAGTGGGGATCGAATTTTGGATTTCTGTTGGTTCCTAGCCATCACTCCAACCTCTTTGAGTTATGACAACTCTTTATTAACAAAGACAACATATAAATGAAAAAAATTCATGTATATAATAATTTACGTTCATCCTCGCTCTTATTGGTTGGTGACATTAGCAACAAAAATTATCATTTGGATATTGGCTTTATTTTTATTTTTATTAATTTGCTTACAGTTAGAAAATGCAACCTCTTTGGGTGAGGCCTCTCAGACATCAATGCTTCTTCAAGCTGGTTTTTTTCTTTTTTTTCAAGTCTATACCGATTCTTTTAAATTCTACAGCGGATTAATATTTTGTAAAGTTAATTTTCAGTACTTTGATACATTTGCAGTTATTGATTTAAGCCAGTATAGCAGTAGACGACCAACTTGTCATGTGTTGTTAATTATTTTTTTTTTTTCATATTTTCTATTTCTCAACCAACCTTCTCCATTAGTTAATACCTCAAATCTGGGCTGTTTTTTTTTTTTTTATTAGCGCGTGAGAAACTTAGACTCAATCCTACTAAAACCTTCACGGATAAGCCTACTACTCCTAAAGTACACCAAGATTAGGCATAGGCATGAGGACTCGAACCCTCTGCTTTCTGACGCGGAAGACAACCATTTTTGCATGGCATGGAATTTGAAAATCATTAATTGCATGGTGAGTGGACTATAGTTCTGATTGGATTTGGGCAACTTTGTGATCGATTCAATTAACTCAGTTATTTCCACTTAAAAAAACTTAATTGAAATGGGGAAAAGATGAAAACAACTAAGATATGTAGGTTCTCCCTACTTCATATTTACTTCTGGAAATTGGGATTTTTGACCCTAACAGGCCCAATGTCTAGAAAATATTATCCTTGATCAAACCCTCTTAAATACGTTGCATTCATAGAAATAAAAATGAATGGCTAAGATTTGTCCTCCTTGCTTATTTTCTGGCCACAGTTTTTTTTCTTTTTTTGAGCAGTATTTTCTGGCCAGAGTTGATCCCAGGCAGAAAGAGAGGTTGAGGATCATCTAAAAAAAATCACAAATCACAATCAGTCTCACATTATCATCAATACTAAACCACACAATACCATTATCTGTCACACAAGCATTCAAATGGTTGCAGTATCTCCATCATCTTCACGTGTCTTACATTACAGACAACCATTTGCATGGAAAAGTTCTTGCAAAGGAAAATTGGTCCTTCGGCTGATTGAAATTGCTTAATATGAAATAATGGTACCATCAGTCCATCACATCCATTTTTAAGGTTCTGTTTATCATTTTCAAGCAATAAAAATAAGAGTAATGAAAATGAGACTGTTTTCTCTTCTTCTATAGAATATGGACTTTCACCGAAAACAAAAGGATGAGACTTCTCTCTTCTCCTAAGGAATCCATTTTCGAAGATCAGAAATTTTAATAAGGAAAAGAGGGAGATTTCCTTGCTCAGCGGGATACTGTTTTGTTCATTTTCAGCCCTAATGGTTGGCTTGGCGGGGTCTGAGATGAGGGAGGTCTTCGGTTCAAGTCACAATCAACATAAAAGGGTCACTTCCTATAGTGTTATTCGGTCTTTGTGGATAGAGAAGTTTACACCTGCCTTAAGGATTAGTCAAGTGCTCTAAAAGGTGTGGACACTTTGATCTTAAAAAAAATGTTTTGTACATATTCAATGAAAGTAAAAAATTTAACGCAAACAACTAAAATATTGTGTTACCATAGTCCGACACGATACTGAATATCATGGTGCCTATGGCATAACATATATTGAATCCAAACACAAATTTTATATGGAATTTGATTTATTTAAAGCTTGAGTTTTTCTCCTCCATCAAATCATTAACCTAACAACCACACCTCATGAATCCAAATCTAAGAAGAGCTTTTTGGCTGAGAGATAGAGAGATCTGATCATAATGAAATTTTATCATTTCTGCTTTTGATCCCATCTTCTTAAAGCATAAAAATGTCCTGATGAGGTTTCTCCATTTTTATTTTTTAATATAATATTGGATCTGCAGATGGAATTCGGACCACGTGTTGGGTACGTGGAAGGTTTTATTGTAGGCTTGAGAGGGCAAGTTGGCCCATGTAGAAATTTTGTAAAATTCGACAATGATTTGATGGAATCGGAGATGGTGGCGATCATAATATGAAATTAAAGCACAGTTATCTAATGATATACAAGAACATTACAAAATGAACTAATGGCAATTCATCTTGGCGTGGCCGGAGAAGGTGGTGATCTTCCGACCGAGGACTCAGTCCAACCGGTCTCCGATGAGCCTGTAAAACCAACTGGGCCCTGATTTTCACCCTCCACACTGGGGTTCATGACGACCGCTCCACCGAAACGGACCCGCCGCGCCCCGCCAGGCGATTCCATCGCAGTCTCACTCACCGCATTGCTTGGGGTCATAGCCACGGCTGGATAGTTGGGTGGACAGCCATTATCAGGCAATGCTGCGACCCGTTCTCCGGCTTCGCGCTGTACAACACATCTGTACAGGAGAGTTATGAACCAAAACAACCATGGAAATCCCACCAAAACCAGACCTACCAACGGGAACCAAGCGGTTTCTTTCGTCTCCGGGAGGACAATGTACAAAAGCAGAAAAACTCCGCCGGAAATTATGTCCACGAATAGTAGGCATGTAAGGGTCCATATGAGAACATTGGTTGCCCTTTCATCCAATGGAGGCATTGGAGAAGAGCGGCGAGGAATTGAAATGAGTTACGGATAAGAGTCTATTGGGATCATCGTGGTTGTTCTTCCTCTTGGTTCTTCTTGCTCCAAAATGTGCATGGAAGGAAGTCGGTAGCATTAGAGAAACATGTGGGATTTGGTGTTTGCCAAGGAAAGGAAGGAGTTAGAGCTTCTGCATTGCCTGTCATGAAATGAAATCAAATGGTGGAAACATTCAAAACAAGACTCACGTAAAATTAGGTTCAAGTTGAACTGATCCGCGTTGGATTTGGGTGAAGAGAGAGATGTATGCCATTTAGTGCTGAAATTCAAGTCGATCAAGTTGGGTTTTTATAAATCGGACCCAACTCATTTCAAAATTTATTTAATCCGACTGATCGAACCCGAATTACTCAACTCGATCCAACCCAATTTTTTTACCTGAGTCAACCCGAGTGTTTTTTATAACTTGGTGCACTCGGGTCGAGTCAGATTAGATTGATCTTAATTTTCTCAACCCAACCCTACTTGAATTCTATATGGGTTTTTATTTTCCCATTCGAACCCGACTCGAAATATACAAATATGTAACACAAACCCATTGATTTCTCAGGTCAGATCATATGTGTCAGATTAAAACTTGACCCAAGTGTCACTCGTATGCCATTTAATCCACATGGATACATGGATAAGTGGGCCACATGAATAGAGACGACATTGTCATGATCATCATCATAAAGAAAGAAACTTAGTTTCTCTAGTAAACCTATTCGATTTGAATAATCTATTTTAATCACAAGCGGGTTTTGCCTTTGATGACTAAAATCACTTGTTCCATTCCACTCTTGCTAGAGCATGAAATTAGGATCAAGACTAAAACCCGATCAATTACCGGGTCAAATAAATAAAGAGAGTCAATGGGTTTGTTAGGTGTGACAGATCAATGTTATATGTTTTTACCAAGATTCAGTTAATGGGTCGCATCGACCACGTGACTCAGTGAGTCAATTAGGGAACATGGTTGAATCTTATATATTAATCTCACGAATCTATATAGATTTATATCATAAATTGTAAAAGTTGCTAAAAGTTCTATAATCAATGAAGCACCAACATGAAATTGTCTTATACTTCACAAAATCTACTTCTTATTTTTTCATTTGAATGTAACACAAACTAGAGGGTGTTTATCTCCTTCTCATTTCACCCTTTTTTATTATAAAATGCCTCTCTCTCTAATGTTGTTGATCATTTTGATGTTTGTTTCATATTCATCCACAATGTGATCCATAGATTTGAATGTGACGTGGAGTTCATATTTTGAAGAATTGTGGCAAACCATTTAGGATCATATGAATTATGTATAGTCAATCTAAAGAATTGTCATGAAGAATTGGTGTCAACAACCAAAGTTGCGAAGAATCCTTCGGTTATCAATGAGAATGCACCGCATCATTTAAGACTAAAATATAGAGGTATTTTATTGACCGGTATCTCCTACGTACTAGAATTCAACCCATTTAAAGATTCTAGCCACCTAATATAAGATTGTAAAATGTGTCGGTAGAAGAAAGATTTCTATTTCAACCATTTATTTTGCCGCCAACATGGAAGGTTGGAAACCTCAAACCTTTAAGCAAACAGTAAGGACCCCTTTTGCCTATTGGGATCGATCCGCCCATGCAAATGCTGTGTCTCCTGTTTTTGACCCTTGAGTAAGATTTCTCTAGGGAGGATCATTGTTTTGTTATCACCTGGGGTTACTATAAATATATGCTAATCTGAATCATCCAAATCAAGGGTCCCAATGTAGATGCAACATAAAGCGAGCTTAACAATGATGATCAGCAGAATCAGATCGACATGACTGTCATAAGAACTGCAGAAAAGCGCTTTAAGATCAACCATGAACTGTTCTAAGGTAACAATTTCATGTTCAACCACTATCTCAAATAAATGCAGCCAAAATGTAGTATTAGACAAGAAGTACGCTGTTGGAAGTACAGATTACTGTTTGCCAATGAGTTCTGAATTCTTTTTAAAATCGAATTTAATGGTGTCCTCTCCAATTCTTTTATGAACCCTTTTCAGATATTGGGTCTGTTGTAATTAAATTCTTAATTCCCTTATGATCTTTTGGATGTTTCTGTCAAAGTCACATCTACCTTACTCTGTTCAGGTTCTTCAAGGAAGATTTTTACATGTCAAATGCAGTGAAGTGGTCTATTGCCTAAATCAGTTGCATAAACTTCTGGTTGTCTTTCTATTAAAACATTCTGCATTTTAACACTTACTGGAATGAGTTTCAGTTTCAGTATTCTTTCAGAATGAAGCCTAGCTTATTTAGTGGGAAACAATCTGACAAGTGACCAATGATTTTAGTTGGAACCAAATGCAGAAGAAACAAGTCAACAGTAAGACCTGTTTCAAGCCTTTGCATCGATGAATTAAGCAATGGCGGCTGCCTTCAAGAAGTATGTCCAAACCTTACCAAGATGTAAAGATGAAATTCTTATGAAGATGTATAAAACATCAATTTTAAATACAAATCAAGCCCTCAAATCTGAAATTTTTTTCTCAACAAGAAAAAGGGTACCCAAGAGGGTTCATAAAACCAGCCCAAACAGGATAAAGACACTAGATAGGTCAAGGAGGAGGGCACTAGTTCTGCAACAACCTCTCATCCAAGATCCTATATAGAAACAAAATGAGCAAAACCCAGATCAATTTGGCTATACAAAATCTAAGGGGCTATGTTTATGTAAGCCCCACCTTGAATTAATTAGTCAAAGCTCGATGAACGGCTCCACCTTCCCTGCAGATAATCCTCCAAAGACTTGTGGGCCGTCAAGTGATTGAGACTTGGCTCTGTGCTGCTGATCGAAAGTGAATCATCCTCCACATCAAGCAAAGCAAGGTTGAGGTGGGATTGCATATTAGTAGGATATGTTTCATCATCCAGTCTATCAAACTCCTCTGATTCACTCACTTGTAACTTGGCCCACTTTGTTACCTCGTCATCACCTTGGAGTAGCTTCAAAATCTGTAATTGAGATGATAAGAAGGAATTAATATGAATGAATTGGATGTAAACATCTTGCCATTATGCTCAGCAATTAAGAACAAGTACTTTCACAGAAGGGGAAAATGTAGAATGTTTCTTCTTGAACCATTTGCTTGATCCGATAAACTGTAAAAGTGAGGCTGACTGATCAAACGGTTCTCATGTTTGGCCTCACTATAAATGGGAGATTCAGAGGAAAAATATTCATCAACTGATGAACCTAAAGAACTAATCCTACAGCTTTGCAGTGTTAGATGTGGATGGTTGTCTATTATTGACATTTATGAGCCACAAGTTAGATTGACATGGTCGGATTGAAGAACCAGATAAAGGCATAGACTGCCAAAAGGTTTTCATTAGTCAAACAAAAGATCTGTGTGTCCCTTGATAAAGAATCATATTATACTATACATATGACAAAATTCAGCAAAAGGAAAAGTGAGAATGGGGTGACTTACAAGGTTCATCCGTGGACGCATTCGAGGTGAACGTCTGATACAGAGCGAAGCAGCCATAACGATTTTCTCCATTTGATCATTATCATATTTACCACCCAAATTTGGATCCAAAAGCTGCATAACTTTTCCACTTTGTAGAATTGGCTTTGCCTGGCCACCAGTCCCGTGATTAGTTGTGCTCATAATGTAAGCTTGATATGAAAACACGAGATGTGTGCTTAGTTACATACCCACATGACCAGGCTCTCTTGACCTTTTGGATACTCATTGCCGATGGGCTTCCTTCCTGAAAGAAGTTCGAGGAGAACGACACCGAAAGCATAAACATCAATCTTGTCATTTACCTTCCCATACATGAAATATTCAGGAGCCAAATACCTGCCAGTGTGGTTGCAAATCACAGTTAGAACCTTTACTTTTTCCCTCTCAATGAAGATGGGGAAAATTCAGAATAGAAGATACAAACCCAAAAGTCCCGGCAACATCACTGCATGTTATATGTGATGAGGATGTTGAAGCCCATGTAGCAAGTCCGAAATCAGACAGCTGCAGCCCAACAAAAAGGTGATATGAGGTTTAACATGAAATGTATGGATAGATTTGTGCCAATCCAACTCAGAAAGAAAGAAAGAGATTCTCACTGAATTGTGCCGATAGAATCGTGTTAATGTAACTGAGAATTAGAAATTTCCACCTTTAATTCGAGAAGGTACATTACCTGTGGCTCAAAATCATCAGCAAGAAGGATGTTTGACGATTTCACATCCCTATGGATCACGGGTTGAGTATTGCCATGATGCAAATAATCCAATGCCTCAGCTACGCCGAGGGCCAATTGATATCTGTGCTCCCAACGGAGAATGGTCTGGGGTTTCTTTCCTAATAACAATCAAACATCATATAAGAGAAGATACTAGAAAATACAATCACATGAATTTGCAGTTTTATATCTACATAAATAATGTGTACCATGGAGGTTCTCTTCCAAGCTTCCTCTAGGTAGAAGATCATAAACCAATAGAAGTCTGTTTTCGTCAAAACAAAATCCAAACAGGGATATGATATTCTTGTGATTTAAGGTTGTGATGATCTCAATTTCCAAAACAAACTCCTTCAATGCATCTTCAGACAGCTTCAAGATCTTCACTGCCAGTTCTTTACCATCAGGCAGACGACCCCTGTACACCTGGCTACTGCCTCCTTTTCCAATCATATTGTCTGGTAAAAATGCAAACTAGATCAGGAAAACGCTCGAATTTTTCTGAGTTTTGAATCGGGAAAAAAAGGTATGAAATGAAGTGAAAGTTACCTGTGGAGAAGTTGGAAGTTGCAGACACAAGTTCCTGATAGCTGAACAATCTGCATGTAGATGAATATTTCTCATGAAGTGACTCCAATTCTTTTGGCAACTTTTTCAATCCACCATCATCTGGATTTTGAGAGACTACATCTCCGACTGGAACTATTGCCCCACTCTCTCCATCCAAATCCGATCCACTCTTGTTCACTGTCTTTTGATCTGGATGAACTGCAGCTGCAGCATGCCTGGAAGGCAGCCGCATTGCCCACTGAACAACAGAAATCCTGCTACCCGTGGCTTTTTCTGATGATTTCCTTTCAGGTAAAATAGCCCGCCGGAGGAGAGGCCAACCAGGTCTCATTTCAGGCACTTCTCGTATCAAGAGGGAAATGGAACTCGATGCCGCCTCTAGATTCTGTACAGGAACCAGGGCCAAGTCATTACCCTCTTCTTCCTTGGATTGCATGGTAGGTGGTTTCTCTGGTGACACTGAATCAGATGCACAAATTGAACATTTTTTAGCTGTAGATTTCTGCGAAGAATGAACAACAATACTAGTGCAATTTGATACTGCATTAGTTGAATCTGCCCCTGAATCACGGGAATCCTTCTGATTGACATTCTTTTCATCTTTATCCTCTGTTGTCAACAGAGCTTTTGAATCCCTGCCATTGAGGGCCTTGGAGTTTTTGCTCAATGTCCCATGTAGTACACTGAACAATTTGGTGGGTCGTTGACGATTGTCTGTCTTGCTCCCTGATTCTTGAGAGAATCAAAACAAAATGAGGGCATAACATCACACTCAAGAGCGCATCTGAATTTGTAAAATCTTTCAAAGGAAAAAAAAAATTGAATTTAGTAAGAAAATACATAAGAATGCATTGAAATGGAGAGGCCACCTGGTGAGGCAATGCCCTCTCTTGCTTCCCTTTGGAACACCACCTTTCCGTTATCAACAGCCAGCACCCAACAATTAGGTGGGAGATTCTTTGCACAGTATTTGGCAATGAATGCGGATGATCTGAAATTGACACAGAAAATCTAAGAATAAAATGAAAAGGGAAAAATTACCCATTTCTTGCTGTTTTTTAGTAACTGATAGTTACTTTTGCAGCCATTATATGACAATATGCTGATTAAGAATGCTTGATTTTTAATCAAAAGAACCACTTTTTAATTGGGCAATGGAAAATCTGAACGTTGGTGAAAGGATTGATTTGGTTATTTAAAGGGGCCAAATATCCTAAGAAAATCAATCTGAAAACCCACATCAAAGTCCAAATTTCTACAGATCATACCAAACAGATCACTAGCCTCACATCATTGCTCTTATATTAGCAATATATAGCAGCAGCGAAATTGCAAATACTCACCCGATTGTGCGACTGTTCCTTGTAACCCCGACAATGACCTTAGTGGCAGCCATGGAGTTTGCCTCTCGCACCAGCACCTGACGGGCTGATGAGCCCCTACAGATCTTAAGCTTGAGATCGATCTGTGTAGGAAGAATATGAGAACTATTCAGCAATGTAAATGCAGCCTAGAAAAGGCAATGCAACAACATCTAGAGAACCGAATATGGGGATTTCTGTCACTAAGTTGCAGAAACAGGGTACTGTAAATACAAAATGATCACCACAACAATCAAACTACCAATTCTCCCAGAAAAAAGTATAGAGAGAGAGAGAGAGAGAGAGAGAGAGAGAGAGAGAGAGAGAGACCCTACAACATACACCACCGAAGAATCAACCAAAATGCCCATTCTTTTCTTTTTTTAAAGAAAAAAAATACCCAAATGAGAATTGAACCTAACAACACGAGCATCACAGTGGAATCATTGAATTTCCAATTAACAGCCCGAATCAGGACCTGTTTCAAATTGATTGACCCTTTACCACCTCCCCAAAAAAAAAAAAAAAATCTAAATGCCAATGTGTGAGAAACAATAGTCCAAAATTCTAACCTGTTTCAGGTTGCAGAACCCTTCATACACAGCAAGAACAGAGTCGAACTCCTTGACTAGAGAGAGAAGGGCGGAATTCCCATTCTGATCGAAAATCTCTGCCAAATTCTCAAAATCCATCAGAAACTGCAGTTACAGAATACCCAAATCTACTAATCAAATAAACTGATACTATTATCTCTAGTAAAAGGAAGTAATGACCAAATAGAAACATCTAGCAAAGTGGAAATACTCTGTGTCGGAACCACGAAAGAGAAGAAAAGAAATGGTGGAAGGAAATGAAGTATACCAGACTTATGAAGAACATGAAGTGCAATGACTCTATCCCCAACTTCTGCAACTTTGACAAGAGCCCATGTCAGCAGTTCCCGGCTCTGGGCATCCAATCTAACTCCAACTATAACAGTCCCTCCAACCCCACCATCATCACTCCCTCTTTCCTCTAACCTTTTCATCTTCATCTCCTCCTCCTCTTGTCCCCTGCTTGAACTATAATTGCAGCATATGGGAATTAGCAAATGGAATCTATTCTTCTACAATCTTTTTCATTATCTTCTTCTCTGCTTGCTTATATCATCAACAAATAGTACATTCTTGCCGACAGTATGGAACATGGAAGGAGAGATGAATGGAGCATGGTATATATGTCTTTCTCGTTTTGTTACTGTTTGGTAGTTTGGAGAGCGGAGGGGGAAAGTGAAGTAGGAACGAACTGGCGAACCAAACGGGCCAGAGAAGGAGAAGAAGAAGAAGAAAAGATGATTGCAAATTGGGAGGAGGGTAAGAGGTAGTAACGAAGGAAGACAGACAAACAGCCAGTGGGGCATTCCAAACTTTCACCTACTCTCAATTTTTTCTCTCTGTGCCCCTCCTCTTCTCTCTACTGTAGCTCCCATTTTTCTCTTCTCTATTTCAGATTTTGACATCACATGTTTTTATGCATGCATTAAGGATCTCTGACTTTCCTCGTGTTGAACATTTTTTGGAATGGCATGGCAAGGAATTACAACGTAACTAAGCAAAATCACCACAAGTAATTAAACTATAACAAAGAAATTTACGTTGTTCACTTTAGTTATATCCACATATTCAACTGTACGTGTTAAATCGCCAAAAAAAAATCAATATAGAGAATTAAATTACAATAAAAAATAAATGTGGTTTCTTTTTTATACATCCATACATTCAACCATGCGATTCAGATCGATAGTACATCTCAAATGATCAAGTTTCACAAAACGTGACATCCTGTAAATTCAAGAGAAGTGAAATTCAAGTCATTTAGTCTAATCCTAAAAGTTTAAATCAACTGAACTAACTGTACAAGTATATATTATACTATTAACACTAACATTTCGGACCATTTTGGCTCTCAATATCATATTTGCATGAAATTTTATAAAAATTAACTAGATAATTTATTATTAGATATTATAAAATTCAATCATGAATGAAATTTTTAAATAAAAAAAAATTACGATAACGATGATCATCAATTTCATATGACTTCACGTATAAGAAGTCAATCACATATAACAATTGTTACTTCACAGGAATATATTATTATCAATTGGTCAAATTAATAAGTCACTTACTTGTCCTAACGAATAACGTCTGTCATAACTCATAAGTTGCTAAGTTACGTACAGATTTTTATGTAGTTGATCTCTTTGTTGACTACGCATCTTACATTTTATACTTTATAAAAAAATATTTTAAATTAAATGATAAATTACCACCCGTTAAATAATTAAAATAAACAATTTTAATGAAGATGATAGTTGTTTTCTTTACTCTAAATTGTTTTACTGGCTGTTTGTTTGTTGTGAAATCTAACTTTAAAAAAACAAAAAAACAAACTTTTGTTCTTTCCTCATTAAACTTTTTCCTACAATAATAATAGATTTCATTTTAAATAATTAGATAGTTTTATGATGATTTATTTAATTATATAATTCTTTTTATCATGAAGTGAAAATTACTATCTGCTCCTTGGGTTAATAAAGTGAAACATTTGAGACAGACCTGACCTGTTATATGTTGTTAATTGTTGGGTGAAAGGCAGAGGGTGAGGGTGCGGCAGCCTCATGGGGTGCATGTGATCGTCAGCCTATGGCTATAACTGTTGCCCTGCACCCAGCGCCCGACCATTCTCATTGATTCCACAGCTAGGCTCCCATTAAATATCTCCCACACCTCACCTCACACCCGTTCTTATTTTAGGAGGTTTTTTTAGGTGTTTGTCGCATTTTAAAGTATCCTACTAATCTTCAAGATATATATAAATCTTTTTATCTATAGGTATTGGATAATTCTATGAAAAATGATATTTTGAGATAAAGTGAGAATCGAACTCAATCTGCCCTATATTTTTTATTATAACATTGGACGTTCAACTAATTGTGTGGCCAACTATTTCACTAAACTAAGAATAGATAATCTTTGGACAAACATGTTTTTTTCATCTGATTTCTTTATTATATTTTTACTTCGTTCCTCTTTTCTTATTGTTAGACCTCTTTTTTCTTTTTGTACTTTTTTGTTTCTCTTAATAAATTTCTTTTGTTACTGCTAAAACAATAAATAAATTCATTGACTATTAAACCATGACTTGAGTAGTCTCCATCACATGAAGCAATAGACGTATGGAAGTATGTAATGGAATATGTAGTACTACATTGTTTAAAAATAGATTGTATTAAATTATTTTAACTTTTAATTTTACAAGTCAAAACTTCAAGTCTAGACAAGCTAAGGGATTTATAGTTTTATAGGCAATGATCATGTGTCCCTTTCAGCACAATACTATTTGTTTTGAGTTCATACGCTTTCGTAACTTTGTTTTGAGATGAGCATCTGTACAAATATCTCAAAAGATCTTGTGCTAATTGAAAAAAGGATGTTATTAGATTTTGGATCCAGACAACAGTCACACGTGATGTAAGATACTGGAGTTTTCTCCCTCCTCCAATGCCGAACATTGGCTATTTTCTCTCCTTCAATTGACGCACATAGAATTTTCTCCCTCCTCTAGGCACATGGAGTTTTCTCCCTCCTCTGTGATGCGGGCCATCACATTATATTTCAACATGATGATAATAATCTCTTTCTCCAATGTTCCTATGACTAAAGTTTTATTACATTAGATATAGTTAGGTTAAATCATTAGATTAAAGTGTTTTAACTAAGATGTTCAACAAAAAATTATAAAAAGATTTTACTCAATGAGTTAGAACATTAGTGTTTTGAACTAACTTGAACTGTTACATTTTTATTGAATAAGCAATTTAGCATACCTATAAGTTAGATCAAATGCTTCGTATTATTTAAATGGAATAAACTGTACAAAAGTCAGCCGACACAGCCACCATCACTTGCAAATTGCAATACAATACAACACTGTTTTTTTTTCGATGTGAGGCTTTTGCCTCAGTGCTATTGTATGCTTCATTTAATACTTTTAATATTATATGTATATGTCGTATTTGATTGATACCGGACGATATACGATATATATCGTCAATATGATATCGTTCAATATCAGTTGTTTTAATTAAAAAAAAAAAAAAGAGAAATTTTGCAGTTGATATATTGACTGGTACCGAATTTTAAACCATGGGTAAGATATTAAGAAAAAAAATTTGTCTAAATATTTTATCTCATTAGTTAAATGAATATTAAACTCAATAATTAATATGAATTTCAAAAAAACTTGAAATAATATATGACATCAAAGGGTCTACATTTCGGTTTGAAATTGATACGATCAAATATAATCGTTAATATATATTGGATCGACAAGTATATCAACAATATATGATTGTATTATTCAAAATACTTTTTACTAAAAAATATAATATATTAGTGATAGATGATTCTCTCGTAGATATTTCAATCTAAAATTGACCAGGTAAATTTCGACATGATCGAATCAACTATCTACAATATAAAATAGTCAAACAAACGTCAATTACTCTCAAAATGATATTACATGAGACACGAGGTTACGTGGAAATTAACTCCCAACTTTATTTAATTTTTGTACTATTTCAAAATATGAAACACATATTTACTAATAAAAATTCTTTTCGAGCCGCAAATTTTGATCCAAAACCCGGAAAAGGTCCTCGATCCTACGTGTCTGTCAAATGTCAAACACAAGTTCCAAGATCAAATTTGGATTATTCATTGGATTAATTGGATTAAACAGAATGTTTTAGATAGTTAATTACATTTTGCCTCACTAACTGCCGAAGGGGGCCCCAAAAATCCCATCACTTAACATACTTACTTTGTTGATTTCTATGGCAAATTTGATCGGTTATTAAATTTTAATGACTGTCATATTCCATAATAAAGCATATTTTTGTCTCTTTTAGTTTGTTTAATTATCAATGTTTTTTTTTTTTTAATTTATATGTATAAAATCGGAGTACACCAAGTATAAAATTTTCATAAGTGAGCTCACTACCTTTGGACCACACAAGATTAAATCATAGGCTCCAAACTCGCAACCTCCCTTTTAGGACAAAAGTAAAATAAATCCTGACCTCAAATATTGAAAAAAATGTATTCCACCAAAATTAAAGTGTCAAGTGGTTCATGTGAATATGTATTTATGTATGAGTGGTGTAGAATAGTAGATGTGGTCATATAAAGAAGTTCAATTAAGTGAGTGAAAATCAGTGTCTCCACATATATCTTTCAATCACATGGGCTGTTTTGGCAAATGGAAACCGAACCACGAGTCTATTACCACACCAAGTCCACTACTTAATTAACACATGGATTTAGGACTCACCTGAAACCGACAAACGCGCGCACATAAAAAGTATAAAATCATGCATGCAGTGACTTGGACATAATACCTTTTTTTTTTTGTTTTTGCTTTTTCTTCAAAAAAAACTTATCATTTTTAATAATTCAAATGAACCATTTAATTAGTCTAAACTTCTAAAATTAGATTAGAAATTTTGACTTAAATCATGCATGCAGTGACTTGGACATAATACCTTTTTTTTTTTGTTTTTGCTTTTTCTTCAAAAAAAACTTATCATTTTTAATAATTCAAATGAACCATTTAATTAGTCTAAACTTCTAAAATTAGATTAGAAATTTTGACTTTGATGATTCTTTCTCAACTTACCTGATATATAAAGTTTGCAGGTAATTTCGTGTATTCGTAACATTTGTCGTATATCCAACATAAAATATAGATATTTATGTTATCTTAAAAAAGGAATATCATTTCATGTATTCGTCAAATTTGTCTAACTTCCAATATAAAATATGGATATTTATGTTATCTAAAAAAAAGAATGTCATTTTAAAATTACAAATAATGTAAAATTGCTGATTTTGACTAAAATGCGAATTAGTAAATAAATTTTAAATTTATAAGTATCTTTGTAAGATTTGCATGTAAATTTTGTTGATAAATTAATTTTTCTTTTCACACTCACTTATCTTTGTGAGTTCATAATTTAAGATCAATTTTGATGATGTCTTGTTAGGGTAGCAATGCTCCCACGTGTATTTTATGTAAGTCGACTTGAGTTTTACTGTATTGTCCATTATACCCTTCACCTACCAATTTTAGTGATTCGGTTAGTGATCTAATTTGCTGTTTTGTATGGAAAAAAAAAACAATTTCACTTAGATAAATTTTAGTGATCCGGTCAGTGAACCAATTTTGGACATTTAAAAAAAAAAAAAAAAAAACCGGTATGACAGGGCAAGGGTAAAGTGGGAAATCCACGAAATTCCGTATCTCTGATTATACAAAACACCCATGAGATGATTGCTATCCGTCTGCTTAGAGTGTCTCAATTAGAAATGTCCCAAAAAAATATTTTATATAGTGATATTTAGTAAATAGACATTCTTTATAAATTATGCTGAACAACATTTTGAACTAAGAAAATAAAGATTTTTTTTAAAATATTTATTCTCATATTAATATAATATTTAGAGTGTCATTTTGGAATCAGATAATGTTAGATATTATTGAGTCATAGGAAATCCGAATCGGCATGCATATCTCCAACACCCCACCGTCCATGTATCCCATCATGACCTAACCCGGACCCTTTCTTTCATTCACCGACACAAACAGAGAAGAAGGGGCGAACCATTTCGGCCAAAAACCATTTCTAATGTTTTGTGGGACGTGACAAGTGTAGCTACATATTATATTAATCCACCCATTATAAATAAATACGAGACACAACACAAGGTTGAATCCAAAATGATGGATCATCAAATTGCAAAACCCACATGGACTGCCCATCATTTCTGCCGAAAATCCATACATATTTCTTGCTAATAATACTATAATAATTATAATTATATTTCATTCGACACTGATTAACGAGATCAATCCAACTTTTGACCAACATTAGAGTTGCTTTACCGAGCTAATCTTACCTTAATATAAAATAATAACAGTAATTAATTAGAAGGCCGTTGACCTGAAAACAGTGGTTCATTGCCTGTGGATACAGTGTACCTGCGCCCGTATCATTGGAAGAAGCCAGTCCCGGTGGACTGGGCCCATTATCAAGATCATGCGAATTTTTTTTTTTTTAAAAAGAAGGGACACAACGCAAGTGGAAAAGTCCTGTTAGAGTCGACTTACCTAGCACCAATAATTGAGGGATTGATTCCCAAGCACTATATTGTAATTGTACACTTTTTCATATTTGTAGTTTAATTTATTCATTAATTGATTGCATTTATTCTTTATATATAATGTATTCTAAGCTCTTCAATCCATTGAGGAAGAGATAAATTTTTGTGTCAATTTTGGATTTTACATTGTATCAAAGTCAAATAAAAGATTCTTCTTTTTTCTTAAATTTTTTTTTTCCATCTCTAGAAATGGAATTCATCTGGTTGTGTCTGTGTTTCAGCAACTCTTGAGCCCCGACCTTCTGTTCTTGCCATCTTGCGGTGCTGCCATAGCCAAGGTCTGGTTTACACGGTCAGCCAAGTGTTCTCAAGCCTTAGACCGACTCCTCCATGCATTGCAAGCCCTTGCTGGTTCCCAGACCTCAAAAAGGAAAAGAAAGGAGGGACAAAATTTGCAGATCGACTTGTAGATCTCTTTCCTGATCAGATTTCTATCGTGCTTGGGACTTTTGTGTCTCTAGACGCTTCTGCTATTCACCATTTAGTTCCTATCCCGATTATATTTATCGTATTTCTGACCTAGTAGTCACTAAAATCATTTATAAATTTGTAATGTCTCATTTTATGAATGCATATTCTCCTACTCCAACATCCTCTTCTGTTATCCCATTACCCATATATAATGACTTTACCTTTGATTTACCTTCTCATTCACATGCAGCTATTTCTCCACCACCAGTTACTCCATCGACTTCTCTTAATTCAAATCAATGCTTTAATTAACAGTGCTAGATAAGTCAACTTTAATAAATCCAAACTTTAGTTCAAAATATCATATTGGATACTGCAATTTTCGTAGGTTTCTCGACGAAAACATTACATTGTCCGAATCTAGAGCCCCCAATCTTTGTGTGAGTTTGTTGCCCTTTTCACGACGAAACGAGACGATGATCCATTCGTATCCATATTAAAATTAACGTTTGCATGTCGAATGAATGCAAATTTTCAACTTACATTTATATCTAAATTAAATAAATTAAAAATTTACATCCAATCCTTACCGGTTATATTTTGATGAAATGCTTCGTCTCATTGGATCTATCATTGATCCATGTGTCTTCAGGTGAAGAATGTGTTAGGAAGAAATTGTCTTCTCCACCACATATATAGCAATATTTGAAAAATAGAAAAAATAAATAAATCACAATATTGGTAGATCCACGAGTTGAGGTTGATCTAATATGTTCAAAGACAAAAACAAATGTTGCATTTGGATGGGGGTAACGGGAGGTAAAGTGAGGTAATCTTTCATTACTCATGTTTGATAGCTAAAGAGGAGAGGTAAGAAATTAATTTTTTACCCATTCTCTTCAACTTTTGAAAATCCTAATCAAGAGAGGGGTTTTCAAATTTATCCCCATCCAAACATAGACAAAGATGAGATGACTCAATACAACTCTTGCCTCTTTCTTTTATAAAATTATATATAGTATCCTAATTAAAATTTAGTTCACGTGAAATTACAAAATTATTCTCAGAGCGATTTTGATATAGTAGTTGAATCTTGTAGAAAGACAATATGATTTTTAAAATATAGAGTAAAAGAATCGAAGTGTAGTTCTATTTGTTAAAAATTTGATTATTTAATTTATTTAGAAAATCTCAAAATTTATCCACATTAATGTATTTATCTATCTCAACCCAAAGCTTTTGTCAAAACCTTTTTTTTTTTTTTAATTATGGATTAATTAAGTTAAATTTAAAAATAAACAAATAAAAAGATTAAATTCTAATCTGTTTTGAATCGACAATTGTTTTTAAAAAAATTGAAAAACTAAAATGACTGAAATTAACAGAGGGTCGGTAGGTGAAGTGGGCACAGTTTTCTTTTGGCCGTTTCCGGACAACTTTCTATATTTGACATATTTATTTATTTATTATATTTGCCTAATTAAGGACAGATGCCGTACGATACGAGGGGATCGTGCTGCCTAATGAGTGGGACCCTACAATCACGTGATGGACGGTCATCGTTGGCCCACGATATTAGCGGCATTCCCAGAGTTTATGCAACCACCCACTACGTGTCTTCTGACAAATGCCACGTGTCAAGATCCTCTGAGTATTCCTAAATAAAAATTGAAAATAAAATGCGCCTTTCCGGCAAGGCGGGTCCCATGAGTCATGCGCCTAACTCAGTTGTAGGATGCGACTCATTTATTGTGTTGAGTGGGAAGGGTTTAATTTCGGTGTATTTTAAGGTAATGGACTGATCAGTATGATTTTACGTTGGGTATTTATGATTTTTCACACATAATTTTTTTAAAAAAAATTTAACAATTACTATTTGTTATCTAAAATTGATTAAATTTTATATATTTTTTATTAATATAAAATCACTACACTAACACCTTTTGAAAATAAAATTTCAATGAAAATGTGTGTAAAAAAATCTTATCATAATTCTTAAAATAAAAAATTAAAAGGTGTTCATAAAAAAGCACACAATCATATTATTTAACTATGTACTATTTCATAAATTTATTAGAGTTACAATTAAGATATGTTGTAGTATAATTTATTATATAAACCCAACCATTTATTAATAGCGAATATGTTGTAGTATTTGGTCAAAATTTGAACATAGAACATGCAGCTCATTCTCATATCAATTGTTGGACATCTGTTTAATATGTCAAAAATCTAAAGCTGATAACATATGTGAAATAATTTTTTTACCTTGAATTATCGATGAATCTCAACATAATAAAATTTTAATATAAATCCAATATACTACATCTAACACATTTAGAAATAACAGTTTAACTAAAAAATTTAGAGATCCCACCTTTAAAAAATAGATATTGTTTATGATGAGTTCATTTAACTACTGGGCCAACTTAATTGTAATTCTGTTAAATGAAACAATTTTATACTCCCTCTGTTCTAATTTAATTGTCTGTGGGGCTGTCCCAAAATAGTTATCTTATATGTATTTTGAAATAGTTACAAAATATTGGAGAGAAATTTATAAGCTTTTTGAGAGCCCTTCCTTAAAAAATTCAAAATTTTAAAATAGAACAATTAAAATGAGACAAAAGAATAATATTTTAAAAGAGTGTCATTTTATATTTGTTGTAATTTTATTAAAGAAAGGAAAATCATCTTCTTCCTTCCTTTGCCTCTTACACAAAACAATAGAAAATGAGACTCCTTTTTTTTTTTTCTTCTCCCTTACTCTATCATATTATCAAAATACCCTCAAGATAAATTACAATAATGCCTCTAATATAACTCCATAAGCTGACCCACTGGCTCACTTGACTCATCGTAAATAGATATAAATGCATTGCCCAATTTCAACTTATATTTAACATGTTTACATTTTCAATCATAAATATAGTTGAAATTCTAACTCAATTTAAAAGTCTATTAAGTCGAATTTTCCAATTTAATTTAGAAGAGTTTAAAATATTTTATTGAATTGACTAGTCTACTTTTTTTAAATTTTCAATTATAATAGCAAATTATTCGAGAGAGTAGGTCTAGGATAATGGTCGTCCTCGGCCCAAAATGAAATCATACTCGGACCTCAGTAGACTTTTCCCACTTATAATGGTTGGGACTTGGGACTTTGGAAGATATTAGTGGGGCCCTGCACTAACCCAAACACAGGGGGAAACAGAGCATGTGACATGGGCCCAACCGACTATTAAGATGGCCCACCATTTCTTGCGGCCAATATTCCTTGAAAAAGGCCGTACGACACGTGCCCTCCTTCCCATCGTTCTCACCACGTGTCTCCTTTTTGTCCCCACACTGATCTACTACAGTAGTACACCGTATTGCCACGGGCTCTCTTAATAAACAAAGGTAATAAATAGAGCGATGATGATTGTGTAAATGATTATTTCCCCTTTCACAAATATTTACAGTATTTTCAAATTTAGCACGTTTTTACCGACAAAATATTATTACTGTGTTAAAAACGCATTTTTATTGTCATGACAATAAATTTCTGATAAATTCCCTATAAAATCACGTTAAAAACGCGATAAACGTTAATAGCGCAATAATATCTCGATAAATTTTCTGTAAATTCCCTATATCATTTTTATTTCATTAATTTTTTTATTTATTCTATTTTTTTATTTTTTAAATATTATAATTTCCGTGAGATTTTTCCGTTAAATTCTCGGTAAAAATTCGAGAATTTGAAAATATCCCGTTATTACCGATTGCCGTTAATATCCTGAGAACGGTGTTTTTCACAATGATTATTTCTAAATTATAAGATTTATTTGAAATTATTTTAATTAAATCACTAAAATTATATTTTAAACACTGTAAAATATAAAATAATTTAAACTGATTAAATTTAAATTTTTTTGATAATATAATTGATTAGAAAATGATAATAATGACAAATATAAACAATGATGGTAAAATCGAGTGAAATTATCATTTTGCACTTATGTATTTTGATAGTCCAAAGCAGGGGTACAAATATCGGCCGATACATATTGTATCGGCCAATATGTACCGGTTTTGAAGAAATGAATATCGGCCGATATATATCATTATCGGCCGATACCGATTTTTTAACCCCTGGTCCGAAGGAACATCCTTTTCATATGTGTTCGTTCCGAATGAATGGGCTTTTGGAGAGGGATTTTCAAAAGAAGTTGAGCAAATAAGGTATCAAAATTCATCTGTTTTGAATTTTATGAACTCCGGTACTGATTTTAAGTGAAAAAGAGTTTAGTTTTGGACTTAAAAAATTGTATCCAAAGAATTAAAGAAAAATGGTTTCTCTTTTAATTATTTGAGTTCTATTTTTGAAGCCCAAAACAATACCCTTTTTACTTAAAATCAGTCTCGAGGTTCATAAAATTCAGAGTAGATGAATTTTAATACATTGTTTGTCAAAATTTGTCAAGAAATGGCCTCCCTGCCAAATGTAACCTTTGCACGTTTGGCTTGGATTTTCAAACGAGATAGTTTCTCAACCTATTTCTACAAACAATGTATCAAAATTCATCTACTCTGAATTTTTTGAACTCTGGACTGATTTTAAATGAAAATGGTATAGTTTTAGGATTCAAAATCGTACCGAAGACCATTTTTTCTTAATTCTTTGGGTACGATTTTTTAAATCCAAAACTATACCCTTTTCACTTAAAATTAGTCATGGAGTTCATAAAATTCAGAGTAGATGAATTTTTATACATTGTGGTAAAAATCGGTCGAGAAACGACCTCTTTTAAAAATTACTCTCCACAATTCATTCATTTGGACCATCTATATAAAATGGAATCGTTCGTTCAGACGTTCTGATCGTCTATCAAAATGGTAATTTTTTATCTATAAATGAAAATCTGGTGTATAGAGAAAGAAAAGTCTGATCTCTATATAGCCGACAATAATGATATGATATATTTTAATTGATTTATTTACTACTATACATATTAATATATAAAAAAAAATTATATACTTACTTACGAATAATCTAAACTCAAGTGCGTGTCGAGTCACATATGACGTGAAATATCTAGTGAGTTGGATGTAATTTTCCAAGCCACCGGTCCAACTAGATAATGATGAGTTTTGAGGATGATTAAGTCACTCACATTTGGTCGTGGACTATTCACATCTCTCCTTCTTATAGAGTTTATTAATTGAAGTTGGTTTATCGAGAAGATTTATATTTGTTATGTAAATTATTAAATATGATTTTGATTGAGTTAATCAAATTATTTTAAAAGTTATAAAAGTTTAAAAATAAAAAATAAAAAATATAATTTAGCTAATTTAATCAAGTAATTTTTTACATATCATATATATATTCAAAGATAGACCTTTTAGTCAAAGTATCTCTTTAATTTTCTCTTTTAATATATTATTTAAATAATGAAAAACACAAAAATATTCTTTTACAAAGGAAAAGAGGTGTTTGAATTGCAAATTCTATTATTCTTTCAACCCCTAACTAATCATATTCTCTGTGTCTATTTCTATTCTAAGATAGCACATTTAGAGGACACATCAAAATTAGATCACGAGAACTTCCCGTTTTATAATACAAGAGCCAATCAGTTACACTTCCAATTTATGACAGATTGTAAAATTGAAGCATGACGTGATTTTGTAAGATGGGCAATTGATGCAGATTTGGCATTTGCATGTGATTTCAAATTTCAAATGAGCCGTTGCTTTCAAACAACGACCTTCATTAATTAAGATAGAAGAAAAAACATTTGGAAAATGTCTTGCCACCATTTACCAATCATACCCATTCTATTTCATTTCATTTCTTCTTTTCACAACAATTTACTTAAAACAGAAACAAGTGCCAGAAGTGGGACCCTCTTAATTGGTGGTACCTAAGTTTATAACCAGAAGATGCAACTGCTACATTTCATGTTTTTCTATATAATGTAATATCATATCTTATGATATAATTTAATATAATAGTAACCGATTGAAAGGGGAAAGGGTGGTTGATTATTAATGAAATGTGCATTCCATCTGATTCGGTTGCCACCGCCGAACACATGATAGCCTTGTTTTGATTTCTGGCTGAGGACATGATTTCCCTTATTTTAGGAAAGGCATAGGCCACTTAACTTCTAAGCTCATTGATTTATATTGGCTGATGTACATAAATTTTAATTTATATTGAAATAGGCTTGAACTTTGAGTAACTTGGCCTACTCAATTTACATTTAAGTTCATTTAGGGTATGAAATTTAGATTGGGTCAGGTTGAGTTTTAATAAATCCAATTCAACCCGTATCAAAAAATTATCCTACTGTAGACTCTTGTAAAGTGGGCACACCATCAAGCTCAAAGGTTCTTCAGACGGGCAGATCTTTTTGTCACTGTGCAGCCCAGATAATAAACATGTGACTTTAGAATGATAAAATTTATTCATAAGTCTATTTCAGATTACTTTTTTGGAGTTTAGATGATATAGTTTGTGAAGTCCTTAGTCATTTTTACAGTAATTTTGTAATATATACAGTAATTCTAATATATATATTTGATAAATCATTAGTCATAAGGACTTCATCTTGCTGTTTAAAAGTTAAAAACTTGAGATGAACATGAACTCTAGATCAGGAGTAAAAATATCAGGATTAGATGATATCAGTCGTATCAGTCGATACCTTGAATTTCTCAGTCGATATCATTCTCTCTCCTCTTTGTTTTGGAAATATCGTTTTTTTTTGTTTTAAATAACCCTTTTTTTAAAAATTTTTTTTTCCAGAAACCCAAATATCGACCGATATCGGCCTGAGCTCACACCGGTATTCAATTTTTTTTTTTTTTAAATATTGATATTTTTTCATATCAATGATAACATGGCTAATATATCGTCCGATATCGCCAATATGAATAGTATACAGCCGATAAGTATCGTATCAGTAAGTATCGTATCGGCTGAGATTTCGTCCCCTGCTCTACATGGCCAATGCACCACAATCCATGTAGAACTCATTTCGATTTTGGCCTAAACCGAGACTAGCATGTTGGCCTGAGCTCCATTATGTTTGGATTGAGAAACATGTATTCAAAAACTCAAAATTATATCGAGTCAAGAAATTTGAGTGAGTTTTAAAAAAAAAGTTAAAACAACTTTGGAAAAATCCAATCGGCTTGAAGCCCTACTGAGCCGAGGTTGTTGAGCACTGAAAATTACCATTTTACCATTTAATTTTGGATTAGTTAGCCTTTGATTTGTGAATATTAGATGCGTTTAATAGAGTTTTCAAGTTTTGCAGTATATTTGTGAGAATACAAGAAAAATGAATTAAAATGGAGAAAAGTGGGCCATAGTCCTATTTTTTGAAAGTTTATAATTTTTACCACTTAATTTGATTGGAATTATTGTAAATTATTATAATTCAGATTCGGATATGAGAGTTTGAATTGTAATAATATTTTTAAGACTGTGTTACATTGTAAAGGTGGTAGAAATTTATAAACACATAAATAGACCCACTATTTGAATTTAAAGCCTGAAGACAAAGTCTGCAATTGGAAGCCAATGAGTCAAAGTCTACCGGTGTTCTGGGCGAGATAAAAGTCCAAGTATCGGATCCAAGTCCAAAAGACCAAATAGGGACCAATGAATTTCGTTTGAAGGATGGTGCCTTATTTGCAAAATTCGGCTATGGTTTGAAAAAGATAGTGGATTTGGATAAAAGACAGTAGATTTGAATAAAAGACAGGGATAAGGATAAAAGAGTTTGAACCAAAGGAGAGATAAGAAAGAAGGATAAGAAAGAGAGGGATAAGGAGGAACAGAGATAAAGAGATAAATGAGTTAGCCGATCTCAACAGAGAGAAATTTTGAATTTGAATGGGTCCCTTATCTCGCTGAATTTGAGGGGTCCCTTATCTCATCTCTTCTCACTCCTATAAATTGATGGCTTTGGGTCCATTGAAGGTTGAACCGGGCAAGACGTTGAAGGGACTGAAGTTGGACGACCAGAGACAGAAAAAAATATTTAATTTCTTGTAAGTTATTTATTTTTATTTTTATGTAAAGTCCAAAGAATTGTATTTCATTTCCAAATTTTTAAATAAAATTCATGGCAGCTGTTTAGATTTATGGTATTCTCAATTATTAAAATATTTAATAGTGATGGTTTGTTATTTTATTTTAATTCGTTTTATGAATATTATGAAAGAAATTATTTTTAGAATTTTTTCAAAGAAAGTAGAACCCCTGTTAGGATCAGTTGGACTTGACCGTTTTTCAGTCTAAGGTTCTTATCAAGAACAGTTTGTTTTATATTTGAGAAATGCAAGTTTAAACCCCGTTCAAGCCTAAGGCTTGAATTGAAAAATTATGATTTAATGGATGACATAAATATTCTAATTAGAATTTTAATAGAAAATAAATTTGAATTATATTTTATAACTCTAGAATATTTCATAGTCTAGGCCATGATTTCATTTTTTAAATAGGATAACATGCCACCTTCGATATTTGTCCTGATTCCATTGTAAAATATGTAAAGAATTTATTATTATTGATTTATTTTATTCTTTCTTAAAAATCATCAAAACAATTTAACTAGGTTAGAAATATTTTATTTGTTTCTTAAATTTATATTTTAAATTAGATTGAGGTCATTTAAATTTACTCCACTATTTTAATCAAAATTTATGTTAATTACTAAAATTAGATAATCAATTAATTATTGTGCTAAATTAAGATTATAACTATATGTTTTAGAAAATTATTTTCTTAAATCACATTATTTTAATAGTGCCATTTTTTATTTCATACATATATTTTGTTGGTTTCCTTTGGATACGACCCCTGCACTCATACACTATACTATTAACTAGTTCGTGCGCTTACGAGTTAATTTAAAACCACAACAGAGATACTCTAAGAAATGGTGTGAAATCGGTGAACATGAAGTATAACTCTAGTCTATGCTTCAATCCTACTTACCAAATGACCCAGTGTAACCTATTATTGATACCCAACTCAAATCCAAATACCCTAAACTTTACTTATAACCCGACATGCCAAAGATTTGACTCAACCTAATCTTAATCCAATTCAACCCGTCCCAAATTTGATCACGTACTCAAACCTGACCCAAAAATGGGCTGCTCTAAGCCCAACCAAAATATGACCAACAAGATGACCCAGCTCAACCCCAATCCACAACCCAACTCATGACTCAACTCGAGTTAAACTCAAACTTAGAGAAATAAAATTTCAACTTATAAATTGGGTAGCCAAACTTGTCCATACTTAGTCAAGCAGAAAGACATAATATTAGGTCATTTATCTCATCCAAACATAAATTTGACCCAACAATTTCATGAGTGTTTGGTAAAATGGCCTACCTCAACTTTGGTAATGGAAATGAATTATATCTCAGTTGATTTTAGGTAATTTTCATATTTTTTAATTATTGCAATAAATTATGAGTTCATTTTGAGCTGTATTTGTGATTTTTTTTTTTAAATTTACATGTAGAAACTGCGGGATACCCAGCATAAAACCCCACGGATGAGCCCACTACTCCTAGGGCATACTAAGGTTAGGTCACGAGGACTCGAACCGCAACCTCTCACTTCCAGAGACTGGAGGCAACCAGTTCAGTTAGACCCATCAAAGTCACTTGTATTTGTGACTTTCATACATTTTTAATAACAAATGGTAAGGCCCACCTACTTTATATATTTATAATCAAATGAATTAAATGAATGTAGTTGATTTCATTTTATTTTACTGCTGAGTTCTCACCGCCAGGGTCGAAACATCAGTATCGATCGATATTTTTCTCTCTTATTTTTTTAAAAAAAAAACCCACTAATATCGACAGATATATATTGGATATCGGCCGATATTGTAAATATCGGTCGACACGTATCATATCGGATGATATATATAGGTTTTAAAATCCGATATATCGGCCGATACAATAATATGGGACGATATCTCGAATCCTGCTCACCACTATGTTTAGGTATATAAGTACACATTTAAAACAATAATCTATCATACAAAAAGGAGAATGAACATAGTCCGTTGAGAGTGACCCATATCGTGTTCATACATCAGATTTCCAAGTTTGCATATGATTGATTAATTTTGGCAATATAAGAATTGAATACATGAAGTGAATAGTGTAACAGTAAATTTAATTTTACTATTCTTTTATTGGGAAAATATGTTATTATGATATTAATGGGAATTTACTCTCACTTCCATTTTTATCGATAAAAATCTTGTAAAAACGAGATAGAAATGTGGTATATTGATATATTATTGTTATTAACGCTATTTTTTTTTTTTTTTTAACTTTTAATGAAAATGTTAGTAGTGTTGTAAAGAGCTTACTATTGAACTTCTAAGTTCTAAATCTCTAAACTTTTTCTATTTTCTTCTTAATTCAACTCTTCCTTTAGTGTGATATTTGATTAATTTAATAATGATATTTAGCAATGAACTTATGTGGCATTGGATGGCATTCTATGGTCCAAGAAATGTTAGATGATAAATTATATCTTATTTTTTAGATAGTTGCTAAGTAAATTAATTTCTTTAGTATATTTGCACTTTAATCACAAATTTGTTAATGGCTATTTCAAAGTTTAAATATCATTATATATATATATATATATATATATTCATATTTTTTTTAAAGATTTTTTCATTATTTTTTGGTAAAAACCCAAAAAATTGAATTTATCCTAATACTAACAATAGCCGATATTTATCTCATGCCCAAAAACCTCTATTGTTTATTGTTTGAATTAAAAAATAAGTGTCTTGAAGGCTAACCAAGCCCAGATCCAATGAAGACAGCTATTCAGAGCTTGCAACAGGTTGGGTCAGTTCAAGTCTACTGACCCAACCCACTTGAACCCAAGTTCTGGGGATGTAAACTAGTATGAAGCCGGTTAGAGACCCAAATTCTATATTCATACTGGAAGTAAAATTCTTTCCATTTCATTTCCAAATTTTCAGACTGGAACGAAATTCACATTGAAATGGTTTAGTTGAGTTGGATACTTTGGATTATTACACTAATGAAAGTCCCAATTACGGGCTTCGTTAATTTCCAATTCTGCAGGATGGAAATTGATTTGGGCACTGGTACTTTTATTGAGATGGGGGCATCGAGTGATGTGAAAGTCAGATATTTCCCATTTTACACCAAATTTGTCTTAGATAAGTCTCTATTTTTATATTATCTGGTATTCTATTATAATAAAAGTACCGGTGTCCAAAACAATTCCCTCGAAAAAATGGGCAAAATCAAGGCCCATTACCAGCCTATTATGTAGGCATTAACACATGGCATTCGTCGTCCATAGAACCAAAACTAGTTGAATGCATCGACCCAGCTCTTGAAAATGACCCAAACTAGTTCATGGTCTATTTCGGGTTCAACTCAGGTGGAATTTGTGTTGAACTTTTCTAGCGAAACATATACCAAGAGTACCTCTTAAATTGATGTATACTTTATATGATTGTATGTATTGTAAATAGATGTGACAATAATAAAGCTAATTGAATCTATCCATTTATAAATAAGGTCGATTTGAGTCGAGTCAGATTTTGCCAGGCCTAAACCAAATTAATCTTAGACGGTGGGCCTAGGAAACAATATAGATGTTTGAAGAGATGAATTCCTACAAAACCTGGGGATTGGAGGAATAATAAAAAAAGAAAAAGAAAAAAGAAGAGTAAATCATCTCCCAACCATTAATATGGATTTAATTCATTAGATATGGAATAAGAAGTTTGTGCCATAATTATTGGGGAGGAGGGCCAAAGACGTTGGACAAGTTATTGATGTCTTAAAAAGAACTTAATGGGGCCATACTTTCCGTGGAAAAAGAGTGGAATGGCAAAATTCCAGAGAAAATTAAATGCATTTTATGGAAACTAATTGAAACAAGCTTCGAAGTAAAGAGAAACTATCCAAGATTCTTCCAAATTTAAACCTCATTTGTAGTTTATCTAATGAGACTCAGGAAGATACGATCCATTTGTTTTTCCAAAGCAAAGTAACTTTAGATACCTGGAATTATTGTGATATTAACTTATATCCTCCTAGAACCATTTTTTAAAAAAAAAAACTTATATCCTCCTAGAAAGATTACAGACCTAAATGGGTGGTTCTTGCAATTCTGCATGAATGATTAATATTATAACTTAATTTCTATCTCTAGAATGTATGGAAAGTGAGGAATTGTGCAGTGAATTTAAGGGTGGAGATGTTGCAGAAGAGCAAAGGAAGAAGCTGGAGACACTGATGCAAATCTACAAATTCAGCATCCTTCTTCTCTTGTTGCTATTACAGTAAAACCTCTATAATGTAATATGGATGGGACTCTAGTACATGTATTATATTATAGAGGTTATTAAAATAGAGGGTTCAACAGTATTCCTTTCTAAAACTCTCACCTATCATTAAAATGTCTTTTGACTTCTCTTTGTGGAAACAAATCACTCGATTCATTCCTATACAATTCTCATTCATTGAGAACATAGTGCATGCACCATCCCAAAGAATAAAGAAGTCTATCCAAAAGTCTATCTCAGATCACTTTTCTGGAGTTTAGATGATGTAGTTTGTAGGGTCTTTAGTCACTTTTGCAGTAATTTTGTATTCTGAGTGTATGGAATATTATTTTACAAAATGATTTGAGCAATACATTTTTTATTCTGAATGTATTGATTACTGAGCTAAAGATTTATTACATTTTGTATAGGTCCGAGGTTGGGACCAGCTGCTGATATTATTTTAGATATGTTATAAATTTAAAAAGTAATACATTATAGAGAGTTTACTGTAAATCAAGGTGAATTCCCCATTCCAATGGGGTGCTTCACTATTAATTTTAGTTAGAATAGGATTACGAAGATGGAGGGTCGACTCCTAAGTAGGTTTGAGAGTCGATTGTTTCTTTTTATAAGGGCATGTATTCTATGATTTGAGGAGGCAGCCAATTATTAGAAATAAAATATTTATTATCGTGTTTTGCAAACAAGTGCATTGAAGGCTCAAGCATTAAGGAGCCCTGACGTGTGAGGTGTTTTGATATCCAACCTCCACATACCAAGTATGCCATGCTCTCTTAATCATGTGGTTTTGATTGAATCAAATTAATGAGTTGATAAACCAATTATTCCAGCCGAAACTGCTGTTCTTTCATTAGCCCAGTCCATTGAAGAATCCTAAGAAACTATCGTTCAAGCTTGATTTTGAAGTAGTAAATGATTGTGTTTTAAATCAGCGCGAAAGAAATATTTGAGGACTGATTTTTTATGTACAAATCGCCCATAGATCTGTGTGGAAACTGAGGCCAAAAAGAGAAGAAAAGAGTTGTTTCTCTCCAATCTGCTTAGTCCAACCTGTTGTGAAACTGGCCTGTTTTGGTTCAGTAAAGAGCAACGCTTTTGGGAACTGATTTTAGGAATTAAAACCAGCTTTAAACCTGTTTTTGAACTGAGAAAAATTGTATTTTCAATCGATTATTTTGATAAAATTCATTGGGTTTTCTTTTTGTAAAATGGGTTTTGTTAAAGTTCATTGGGAATATTTTGAGATCCGCCGAGTTGATTTTAATCAAATTAATTCCGGTGGTTAATTGAGTTGGGTTTCACTATTTAAGTTCAACGGATTGTATTAAACTGTGCTGTTTCTTAAATCACACAAGTAAGATACCTGAGTTGGGTCAAAGGCTTCCGTTGTAGGGTGTCTTCTCCGTGTTTCATAACCCGACACGATGCCAGAGTTTAAGGCAATAGAAGACAACATGTATTGCACCAAAAGATAAATTTTATTGTAAAATAATTTTTCTCAAAGAAATTGAAAAACAGCCAATTAAAAAGCCAAGACAGCTACATTACTCAGGAAGATGAATGGTCAGGAAATTCGGGGCCACAATACCAGCAATAAGAATAAGCAGCCCAAACTAAAAATCAAGACAGGACTCGAACTCCACTTTCACATGAAATTTCCTGTCTATCCCACCCAACAATATAGGACCCAGCTTTAAATTGATGGGAAGCCTTCCTGAGAGCTTCCCTGGAGTTTCTCTAACAATTATGTTCATAAAACATGGAAACTTAATGTTGGTCCATCCAAGAACAGTAATCAAATTCATCATACAAAGACTGCACTCAGAATATGTATCATACAATGTCATTGACATGAGAAACATCAAAGGGACAAATAGAGAGGAAAATAAAGGGAATCAAGATTGCAAAGATTTGATAAAACCATTAATAAAAAATTTGACTTGTGATCTCTGTATCTCTCCACTTTTCATCCACAACAATCCATGGAGGAGAAGTCTCACCTTGGGGAAGGCAAAGAACTCAAATATATTGAGAAGCCTGCAAACACATTGGAATAGGACTTGGTTAAATATGCAAAGTTGGCAATTGGAGGTAGAGCAGGCACTCGATCTCCCTTCTTCAGCAGCTCCGACAGGTCTAACCGCTGCAAGGTCAAGACGGCCCGAGTTTCCTTCCAAACAAATGCCAAAAGACCGTTCTGTGTCACAAACAAAGAACCTGGCTTTGAACCAGGATATCTAAAACCATACCCATTTGTAATACCCACCCCACTGTAAGCATGCTTTATTTCAATTGGATTGGAATTCCCATCTGTATCCCATGGGAAGGGCTCGGACGATGGTTCATCCACCTTCACGACGAACATAGCGGATCCATTGGGGTGAAGAACATAATGGCTGCCTTCTAATATTTTAGTTCCAATTAGAGTTTGTTCCCCCTCCAATTCTTCATAGGAAATCAAGATAAGGAACAATGCCTTTCTGGGCTTCTCTTGAGATGCTTGCCCGGGAGGCCACCCGAAGCATCCACCCCACAAGCCAGCATACTCTTGCCCAATTGTGGATGGGCGCAGTGGCAATTTATACAACGCAAATCGGTTTTCATGCATGTTTGGCCATGCCCGATAACTAGTAAGCTTCACATTTGAAGCGTGCAAGCTCAATCCGATCATATCACTTTGACTGAGAAATTCTTGAAGCTGAACATGCTTACTCTTACTTCTACTTGAAGAAGAACCATTCTTTGTAAACATACTAGTGCCATTCATCAAATTTGACCTCCCAAGAATCTGTTTCAACCCATCTCTAAAATACCGACCGACTGTTTTCCTTTTGGCAATTGCCGCCACCACTGCTGCTCTGTCTTCATCCCAATTTGCAGACTGTGATGGATTCCAGCTTCCTGGCCGCTCCAGAACTTTCATCGAGTTTGCAGACTCCATCTGTGACTTTTCCAAATTCAATCCTGGTATCTCCTGCCAATTTGTGCGGCCAGTTCCAACCTTATGCAACTGTAAAAGGAACCCTCTCCGCTCTGCCAACTTATCAAATCCCCCCAATTCTTCATCTTGCAATTGGGGGAACATTTGGTTTGCAAACAACGAATTGGGCGCCTTGATTCGGACCCTATTGGCCACCAGTTCCAGCAATCTCCTTCGGTCCCCAAAAGGCAAACGGCTAAACTGTGCTGCCGGCGGAACCGCAGCATCTTGGGACGTTGCTCCAACTGGTTCCTTGAAATTCAGTCCAGTCGGCAATCCGGATTCGACCTCCAGCAGCAGAATATTACATTTGGGGTCGATTGATTTTACAGAGCCTGGGTAGAGATAGTGGGCATCGGACTCACGGCCATGTAGGAAGAAGGCGGCGGAGCCATCGGAATGGGCAATGATCTCAAAGACCGGAGCCCAGAGGAGGGGGCCGGCAGAGATGCCGGCGGAACCCACTTCCTGCGGGATAATTCGGCAGCCGACGACGGAGCCGAAACCGAGCATGACGAAGACGACATTCCCGAGTTCTGGATTCTGATGGACCCATATGCCGAGCAGGGGGTGGACTCCCACAAGGAAGCGGCAGAGTGCAACGTAGGAGGAGAAGAGGGGCCTCCATTTGGAGAAGTCATGGGGAAGAAGGAGGGAGCACTGAATTCGCCAGAGTTGGTCGGAGAAGGCGAGGGATCTGAGGGAGCCACAGCAGAGGCCGAGGTTGCAGAGGTCGCGGGGGAGGAGCAAGGCTGAGACGATGGAGAGCACGTCGTCAGGAAGGGATAACAGCAGCTGCAAGCCACACGAATTGGTGTCATCGCAGGTCGGCTCGTTATCGATGACACTGCAGGCCGGATTCCGCGAAGAAGTGTGGATTTCTGTCATTTTAGGTGGGGATTTTAGTTTCCTGGAAATGAATTTATTGATATTGGAATTCTTAAACAGTGGAGTGGAGTGACGTCTAGTAGCTATTCTCTAAGCACGACCCGTGGCATTGCATTACTGATGAGAAACTGAGAAAGTGGAAACTGAAATTCCAAAATAAGTTTAAAAGTCAGGTTGGAAAAAGGCTTAAAATATCGTCTGAGTCTAACTCGTATCCGATGAGTTAAATTCTAATTTAAATTGTCTCAAATAACAGGACTTAGACTGAGTCAAGCCAAACCCAAAGCCAAAACAATTATTTGAGCACCTTTTGTGAGCTTAGATATTATTATTTTAATTTACTTTAGCCGTTACTATATTATTAAAAAAATTATCTCAATTAATTAATATTATCATTCGTTATTTAACTCACTAAAGTTTTATAGGCTAAAATGTAATTAAAATGAAACTCACTTTAATTGACAATCTTAACATATAATATCAAGCGTTTTTTTTTATGCATAATATGATATTTGGACCCTACAACCTATATTAATAATTTTAATCTATTTAAGTGTCAAACTTATTTTAAAAAAATAGGTTCTATTTTTCTGATGTATAACCTTTGAAAATAATTTTTTTTATATTAAATAGAGAATTTCAAGTATGACCAACTATTTTCATGAATTTGTATCAAGTGTTTCAAATATCTTTTGAAAATAAATTTTAAACTTACTTAGATTTAGAAAACCTTTTTATTTATTATGGTCAGTAAGCTCCTCTAAATATCATGTCATATATGAATTTATCAAAAATGTCATATTTATAGTGTCTAAGTGGATGTTGAGTATGATGTCGATAATAATGAAAATCTTAAAAGCATTATTTGTTGTTGGTCCATGCATTCTATCATGTAAAATAATAAAAATATCTTTTCACAATGAATAAGAAAATATAAATTACAATCAGTCACATTTTATAATATAATAAAAAAATATTCCATGACAATGAATAAAAAGAAAATAAATGAGGGATTGGCCTAAGAAAAAAGTATGAATGACTATGAATATATTAGAAAGTCACATGAGTATTCAGGAGAACTTAAAAAAACTCTATGAAAATTTAAAATTTTAAAAATATATATAAAAGTATGGAGTTTTTCTTGTTCAATGATAAATTAGTATTGAGAATAAAAAGTGAGGGACAGGTAAATATTTTTTTAATATAAGCACATTTTTATTTTTGTTAGAGGAGTAATTTTGTCATGTTGAAAACATTTACATGACACGTAACTGTGAATTTAATTTTGGTATTTAGCCAACGTGGATTTTGAGATTCTCATGAAAACTAGAAGAGTTTTAATATTTTTAGAATTTCCTTAAAAAATTAAGTGATTTTTAGAATTTTATCTAAATAAATATACTATTGAACTTGGATTTCACGTAAACCATCTTTTCATTTACTTAAGCCTAATGAATAAAAATATTTAGATGTGAGTTAACTTTTATAATTACTGCATTAAATTTCTACTTTAGTTTATATAAAAGTAGGAGTACTTTTTTTTTTTTTCGGATAATGTGGGAATCCGCACCTCACATTAGAGGTGAGACTAATCCCACTGGTACGTGTAAATTTTCCAATCCATAAACACGGGTTAAGTCTATGGTTATAGGAGTGGCCTATCGAAATTGAGCGTGAATCGAACTCAAAATTCCCCCTGAGCATGTTGACCGTCAAGCCAATTCCTTGGAGTTAAAGTAGGAGCATTTTTTCCTTTGGTGACAATCACTCTTGAGCCATATGAGGCCCAAGGGTTGGCGAATGATGCATGATAATGGGTGAACTTTAAAAGTATTTTTAAGATAATACTTCTCGTAAAAAAAACAACTAAGGATTAAGACGAATTTATCCGAGACGAGCATCTTGACCGTCAAGCCAATTCCTTGGGGTTAAAGTAGGAGTACATTTTCCTTTGGTGACAATCACTCTTGAGCCCTATGGGGTCCAAGGGTTGGCGGATGATGCATGATAATGGGTGAACTTTAAAAGTATTTTTAAGATAATACTTCTTGTGAAAAAAACAACTAAGGATTAAGACGAATTTATCCGAGACTTTCAGCACCGAGAAAAACATAGAGCTATTCTAGAATAACCATATTCTAGCAGTGGAGGAAGATGAAATATTGGTAAGACAGGCCAATTCTTCTAGTTGAGTCTTTAAACTTACTACATTACCCAATCAACTAAAAGTTGAATTTAGCAATTTTGCCGATCCAAGCAAAGAGAAATCTCTCCTCGAGGGAAAATCTTCTCATGCGCGTTACAGGAATACAGTGAGTTCAGTCAGTCAAGCCCTAAAGATTAGAAGGAAGGGACCCCTCCCGTCCCTCAGTAAGTCAAGGAGAAATGGAAGGTATTAATGGTTTTTAAGCAATGCTTGATTAGAAAAATTCTCAATGCCTCAAAGATTAATGGTTAAAATAGGGTTAGCTTTGAATGTATTCCTAATATAACAATGAGATCAATTTAAAATGGTTCAAATTGGATATGATACAATTCACGAGAGTAGATGGATGTGGGAAGAGGAAGTAGTGGTTTCAAGATCTAGTAGGCTCATTAAGGCCTAGAGACATCTATCAACCATGGACAATATACACCTAGGTGAAATCTAGTTATAAAACTACTAGTAATCATGTAACGCCCCGACCCAGAGGTGGGTCCAGAACGCTACTAATTTTTTTTTTTAAATGTCACACATGCTCTTTACATGTGGACTTAAATATATACCATATGTCTACCATTTTACAAACATGCATCATACAAACAAATATTTCTATCATAAAAAGGGTAATCTCATTTATAACAGAGTTACTAGCAGTAACATAGTGGTTCATACATGATTACAAAAACGGGTACCACAAGAGGTACTCTACAAAACATGGTTCCAAGAACCAACAGATAAAATAAATGAAAATCCTATCCATGGGACTCCAAGAAACTGTAAAAGCTTATCTATCCTTAAGCTTGAAATGGAGGTTCCTCCTCCTCGGGTAGATCTCCTGAAATGTGAGTGGTGTGAGCTAACCAGCCCAGTGAAAAGAACATAACAATGCAGTGTAATAATTATCAGGTTAGCCAAAATCAACATTTTCATCATAATATGTTTGTCATGTCAAAATATCAATCATTCTCATATTACTATTGATATCCAACGTAACACCTAGACACTACACTGACTATAAGTATTAAGTCCCGACACGGTCAAAATGCAAAATCTTGCAAGTAAATCTCCGACACACTTGGCAGGTACTGACACACCTGGGCTAGCAACTAACACACCTGGGCTAATAGATGCAAACCGCATACCTGGGCCTGTAATCGACACACCTGGGCAGATAATAGTTCAGTAGTTAAGGGTACGTGGAAGCAGTATCAATATCATCATATCTCATAAGCATTTCATCATCATAATCACCATATATGATAAATATCATTAACATCAATAAGCACTTTTCACAATAGTGCATCATGTCTAGGCATATAAGTGGGTTCATTCTTGAAACCACTCATTGCACTAGATTCTCTTAATTTGATATACTTTTACTGCAATGTTAAGTCTCCTTACCGTATGTGTGGGGTATAGAGATATCTGTAAAAACATGAAAACAAGAATACAATGAATTATACAATCATCAATCAACATAATACACATAATCATAGTGTTGCAAATTCTTTTATCTATTTTCCTTAAAACTTCAAGGGTAATGGATATGAGTCTCCTAAAATGGGTTACTATTCACTTTAGATTATAATAATAATCAGCAATATAATACAATGCTCAGGCCACTACTCGTATAACGAGTTAGGCCTAGAGATATAAATATAGGGTGCTCAGGCCACTACTTGTATAGCAAGTTAGGCCTAGAAATACAAATATATGGTGCTCAGGCCACTACCAGTGTTCGATCCCTTCTTTTCTACAAGGCCGATACTCTTTATCTGTGGCTGACTCAGCCCGATAGCTATTAGTAGCTGAGCGATTAATTTTACCGCTCGGTAGAATTAATATATATATATATATATATATAGTATAATAGGACAAACAAGGGTTAGTATCATTTTTAATTGAGAATAAGGGTCTCTAGACAATCATTAACATAATCCAAATACAAGTTTCAAATTATTAATTTTAAACAAAATTCAAAAATTATATCTATAAAAAGTATTAAGCTGAATAATTAATTTAAGTGGTCTAAAAGTAATTTAATTATCTAGGTTATTAAATTTTAAATTTATTAACAAGACTAAATTAGAATTTGTCAAATTACTAACTTTAAACAAAACAAAGATATATATATATATATATATTTTTTTTTTTAGTTTTTCTAAGATATAGAAAAACTAACTTAACTATATCATTTCTTAAAATTACTCAGAATTTAACTATATTTAGAACACTTTTTAAAAAAAATAATACCTACATGATTCAACCGAGATTTATAAGTAAAAATTTTACCAAATTCTACATAACTAATAAAAGATATTAAAAATCTATATAGTAAATAAAATTATACTTATCTTTAAACAATTATAAACTTATTTCAAGTTAAAATAGATCAATTCATAATAATAATTCACAATTAATTCAATAAGAAAACTCATTTTAAATTTAAAACAAATAATTTTAAAATAATTAAAATGACATTTTATTTTATTCCTCTAAAATACTTTATATAGATTCTAATTAATTCTAAGGCTAGAAACACATAAAAGGAAAGTATACCTTTACTTGAAAACTTTGACAGAACTTTGACTTTTCAAAGACTTGTTGTAGAGAAAAGAAGCACTAAGGAGGTGAAGTCAGGAAAAGAAAGAAGGAGAAATCAATGCAGGATTGGTTCATTGCAATGTTATCAAACTCGGACCGGCCCGCAGTTGACCCGCGGGTCAACCGTGACCCGGCTGAAATACGGGTCGGGTGATTCAGAAACCCGTCTGGGTTAAAAACCCAGTGTGACCCGTGGTTCAACCCGGTTTCAATAATCAAACCATGACCCGACAAATCTTAAAACCACTTAAAAAAAAACTCGAAGTCTGCATTCTTATCTATTGTTTTCCTGAACTTCATACTACAGATGGGCGGAAGAAAAATAAAATAGAGAGGGCGACAGATGGGCTGAAGAAAAAAAAAAAATAGAGAAGGGCAACTTCATTATGCAGATGGGCCGAAGAAAAGAAGAAAAAAATAGAGAGGGGCGGGAGCGGAGGCGGCAGCTAGGGTTTAATAGAGAGAGTGAAAGAGAAGAAGGGTATTAAAAGATGAGCATTAGGGTTTCTAAGTAAAAACCCATCTTTACGAAAGGAACTCAAGTGAGCTTCCAAAAGAGCTCATCAAGTGTAAGCCCACGTGTGTACTCTAATATTTTATCAAAAATTACTTTTAATGTGAAAGTAATAATTTCTTTATTTTAAATACAATATTTACTTATGCTGAAAGTAAAAATTATAATATTTTCTTTTATTTATCTTATTGTAATAATTTAATATTATATTTACCATCTAATATTTTTACCATTGTCATTATTATTAAAAGGTATTTTTTATTTTTATTATATCAATGTAACATAATTAACTATTTTATCTATTCTTATGAGCAAGGTGTTTTTAAAAAATATTTTAAAGGGTTTAATATTTTTTCATAATTTCTTTATTCTATTATAAATATAAATAAATAAATAAATGGAATACATGAGAATAAAAAAATTCAACCAAATAAAATGTAGTTATCAAGATTAGTTAAATGAGAAAATTCAATTCATTTTAAAGGTTTTTTATTTTATGTAAATTTATAAATTAGGTGATTCAAATAAAAAGTATTTCTATTTCTATTTGTTATTTATTTATAACTTCATAATAATATTATGAGATTGTAATAAATTATATAATGTAGAATTGTGATATTTGATTAGGTTTATTTTTCAATTGAAACTCGACTTGAGACTCGTCGAACTCATTATAAATAAATGAATATAATATTCTATCTGAGCGTCTCCGATTTAAATATTTGATATAACAGCCTATTGAAGCGACCCATGCTAAATTTTAGAGCATGATATTTAAAAAAAAATACAAAAACCAATCGACTTTCAATCTATTTAGCTATTATATATATTACTACATTTTGTGTATCCTCTTTTTTAATTGTTTTAAGATATTTCATAAAAAATAATGTTGGATTAAAATTAGATATAATAAGCTATAAGTAGATCAAAATTTGAATTTAAAATTATATTTTTAGTCACTTGAGCATTTGTAAAAGTCACATTTTTTTTTTTTTAAAAAATAGTTTTTACTTAAAATTTTATTTCAACTTATCAATGAAACTAAAATTAATAAGTTAATATTATTTATAATATTATATTAATAGCACGGGTTTGACTAGATTTGACTACAGGTCAACCCGGTTAAACCTTATTTAACCCACCCTCCCTCAAAGACGGGTCGCTTCACAAGGTCGGGTTTTAAAACATTGGTTCATTGCAAAGGGATGTGGGCTACTACCTTGAGCGCTATTTATAGGAGATTTCCAAAGCCATGCAGTGGATAAGAATCCTCCACAATGGTTAGTCTAGTACTCATAGGCTGATGAATCATTTATAGGTTGTCGGTTATGCAAGTTTTATCATGTGACTATAGCTACATAGATTTTACTATTCATAATATTATTTTATTAGAGTTATAATCTTATTTCATTTTCTCATTAATATTTAACTAAAAAAAGATTTATTCAATTTGATCTATCTGATCCAAAATGTTGAGTTTTTAAAATGTTTAAATACCATATAATTTTGGAAAGTTATAACCCATTAAACTTAATTGATTTAAATAAAAATCACTTTTTAACATTATTCCCTTAAACTAAGTTGTATTTATTTAAAGGGTTTAAAACCTTCATTTTTAGATCTAGAAAAAATAAAATGATAGATTTAAACATAGATTAAACACTAGGTTTTTTTTTTTTTTTGAATTATCTAACTTGTAGAATTATTTAAAATAATCATTTTCTAGTTTTTAGGACCTTTTTCGGGTAATTTTTATAACAATTTTAATGAAATAAAGATACTTATAAATTTTAGAATCTATATTCCTAATAAAGAAATCAATATCATTCAAATAATAATTAACAAACAATTATTCAAACAATAATTATACTGTTAATGGTAAATTATCATTTTACCCCTCTAACTTAAAAGTGTTGGATCAATGAGGTATCGAGCTCCGATTGGGCCAAAACTGGATTTTTCACAAATCCCTCACTGTAATCTATGTGATTAACATATTAAATCATATTATTAAAGCCTGGTCAGGGTATTACAAATCATTGATTGCAATGTTTTAAAAATCGAATTGAATTGTGCAGTTTGATTCAATTAAACTTGAACCGGTCCTTAAAGCGGTTTAATTATTAAAAAAAATTATAATTCTTATTTATTTTATTATTCTCTTCTTATCATTCACTAAAAAAATTATACTTGATTATTTTCTAATATAATATCATGTCACTTTTTACATTATTATAATTTTATACCAACGTCGCAGTTAGAAACAATTCAAACCGTTTGATTCAAAAAATGAATCTAATTAAGGGTTCAACCACTGCCACGTAATTTCAATAGCAAAATATTAAGAAAAACTCATAATTCAATAACATGATTTAGAATTTAGAGAAGAGGAAAAACCTCCGACGGCACCGACTGGAAATGAGAAATGGTATCGTAGAATTGACCAGTTTTTAAAATGATAAAATAAAATCTGAGTGCCCACCGCTTTTCACCAAACCAAGCCGCTCATGTTGACCAAAATATCCGCTTGTCACTTTCAATTTTTTGAATTAAAATCATGTTATTGGTAGCTCAAAATTTTTAACCTAAATATCCATCAATTTCATCTATTCTTAAATTAATCGTTGTAAATCTATCAACCTATAAGAGAGATGCAAGATATTGCCTTCACTCTGAAAAAAATAAAAAATTTAAAAATGCAGTAAAATATCTAAGCAATTTAAAATCTTAGTCGAGATTGTAATATGAGAGTTGTATTAACAAGCTATAACTGAATTAGTGTTGTTAATAAAGATATTCTCTTCGTACATCTTATTTTTAATTTTTATAAATAAATTCTATCAATGATGTCTTTGAGTTTTCTAATTTTTATCTCCATAATTAATATTTACCACTCAATTGGCAAGATCACAAAATACTCTTATCCTTTTACTTCTGTAATCAAGAAAAAGTCAAACTTTAGAGTTTGGGGTATTCACTATGTAGGAGAATTATCTTGAAAATATTCTTTCCATTCAGACCCACATAAATTACTCACCTAAATTGGATAAATTATAGCTCAAAAGATCATGTTGTTGATGCTATTATTTCATGAAAATATTAGATAGTGAGATAAGTGCATTCTCAAAATATCATCTTAATGAATTGAGAAAGGGTTAGTCTAACTGTCAAGGATCTCTCTTTATGAAAAAATGTCTTAAATTCGTTTCACAATAAAACCTCTCTGAACCATTTTCTATAGAGTTACTTCTCAATTTCTCATCATTTAGACTTAGTATGTGTGTAAATGTTCCGAAAGATTTAATCGAGTAAAATCTCTTATTGATGAGACACCTAAATACCTTCAGTCATAATATATATATATATATATATATCATGTTAATCTAAGAATCCCATAATAAAGACATTAAATTCTTGAGCTTTTGCATTTGAATCAGTATCATCGACTCATTTCTACTATTTGTAAAGAGTTCTTTTATCTTTTCATTCGGTATAACTTGTGATTAGAAGTGTCAACGGATTTTGATCCGATTCGACCAAATCTTAAGATCCACGAACTCGAACTCAAGCAGTCCATTATTTTCGAACGACGGTATACGAACCCATTCGACTCTAAAGTCGCAACTCGAGTCCCGAACTCTAAAGCGGAAACTCATAAGTACTCTTTAATTTTAGAGAAAGCACATGGCATTGAGCCATGAGCCTTCTGCTCCCATAAAAAATATGGTTTCCTTAGCTGGCGTTTTGTACGTACAAAGTTATATTCCAAAACAGAAGTCAATTGTTCAGTCTCTTTATGAATTCCTGTAGGCTTGTAGGAGTAGGACCACTGCTACACCTGTCTTCTGTAATTTTGACTGCTTGCAATAGGACGAAATGGGTATCATTTCCAGGCTCTACCACAACCCTGTCTCGTGTTCACACTTCCATCACTATTAATATTAATTTAGTTGTTCATGCCATTCATTAAAGACCTATGGACAAACGGGCTCTTATCGGGCCGGGCTAATACTATATGGATCCTGAATTTTCGGGCCGGGCCGGATCAGGGTCCGATTACAGGCTTACTTGTGATGCTGCGGTTTAAAAAGTTGGATGCAATTAGCCATGCTAATACATGAGACCATTGTATATAATAGAATGAGGACTTTTACATGGCTCAATTTACTGTCAGTACAATAATGGTAAAAATGAGTAAAAGCCGTAAAGATAGGTATGAATTAAATCTTTATCACATTCAATTGTTTCAAGTCAATCAAGTTAAAGAAGTCGTCATTCGTTTATAAAATTTAGTTTCTTAAAGACTAAATTAATAAATTTATGATGAACGAATTAGTTGTCAACTTAAAAATTAGCCCAAATAAGATTAACGAGAATTTCTCATGAACAAGGTTTATAACAAATGATTTCAACAAAAATTCAGATATAAGTTGGTGCACATTAGCCTAGGCCCATACCAATCCATATCAGCGATGGGTTTAAATCTCTGATGATACGTATAATCGGCCTCAGCCGATTTTTCTAACCAGCTCAAGTGGTAAGACCCAGTTTAGGGCCCAAATTTGTGGTATTATAGTCTCTTTTAAGGTGAAAAAAAGCCTCCGTCATCCTCTTCTTTCTTCACCATCATATGCAATAGCTAACTCTCGCGTGAGAGTGCAAATAATGAATAAATGATATTTCACCCAATTTTTGGACTTTTTCTAAGACAGTAACTATAAGTCAGAAGATTAGAGAATTCAAAGGAAATATAATATTGAGTCGATAATTTATATTTTAATTTTCTTTATTTTTTAGAATTTTTACTTTTAAGATAATCTCCATTTAGAATTGAAAGCATTTTGTAAGCTCAGAAAATTAATGAAGATGTCGTATTGTAATTTACATAATTAAATAACTAAAGTTTGCGCACACTTTAGAATTGAATCATTTGAGATGTGTAGAGATTAACACGTATGGATGATTTATGTTCCACTTATACATTTCCCTGCAATAAAATGGATAGGTATGTACAAATAAGTAAATCTCAAAAAAAAAAAAAAAAAAAAAGAGTAAAATTCCACCGGAATGCATTACTTCCATGTTCGAGCCATTTAATGATTTTTTAGAGCAGCTTCATAAATTACCTTATAAATTCAATTTAGTAAAGATCATTAAGCACATAACTCATTGTCACTATAACTAGTGTAGAAATTTCGAAAAAAAAAAAACTAATTTATTAAAAATTGAAATAAAAACTATTACCTAACGCTCTTTACTACGAGAGAGGTGAGAGCCTTGGAGTTCTCCATCATAAAAAAATAATAATAAATAAAAGAAAACCATAATAAATTGTAAAATAATGGACAATATAACTAATTATTCTAGTTGTTAATGATCATAATTACCAGGTCGCAAAGAATGAAAAAGTTAAATTCAATGGACTGGGATAATGAAATAATAACAGGATTTGAAACGTATGAAATAAGGTATTGGGCAATTGCTTTGGCTGGCTTAGTGGAAGACTTGCAGAGGAGTCAAGTCATGGTCGAGAGTTGAAACTGAGAGATGTGAGAATCATGTATCATTTTCACAATATGGAATCGTGACATGGCAGCAACTCCTGTGTTTTTAAGTATTGAACAGTAGCTCCAAGCAAGATGATTTTCTATGAATAGACAATTGAAATAAAAATAAAAATATGATAGTCAACTCTCTAATGGGAGATCAAATATATAAATTTCATTTTTTTTTTTAAAAGAAGACTTGCGTACAATTTCCATCCGTAGATAAAACCTAGAAAAGCAATATATTATTGGTAAACATTTAACTGAGATTTACTTGATAGAAGGCATTTTACAAGAATGTTAACCAACCAGTAGAGACTATTTACATGGTCTGATCAGTACACTTGAGTCTAGAAAAAAAGATTAGAAATACCAGCTATAACCACTGTAGGCAAAGAAGTACTGATTAGAAGGCTCCAATATGCATCTTGAATTTGCAAAAAAAAAAAAGTGGAATCTGTAAACTGATCAACATGGCTGAATATGGTGCACCCCTACTCTCTATCCTACTTGAATGATATGGAGAACCCTATTTCCTTCCTCTCTTGTTTACTCCCATGTGACAAGTCGAAGTGCCTCTTTCATGCATATGAATGCAAGATTGGCAGTCTATTCCAGGACTCTCAACTTATTATGATGAGAATTTTATTTTGGATAATATGAAAATATGAATAGTACAATAAATGCAATTTCTCCCATAATTGCATACAAAGGCAACAAAGAAGTTGCCATTTCTCAGCCATCTGAGCCATGAACTCTGAGGCCTGCCACGTTCCGGTTAATGTTAACATGATACCTAAGCACGGGATGAAAAGAATCACTCACAAAAATTCCCTGTAGCTCTGAGAGTGGCAAGAGTGTGCTCTAACGGGAGCGAGTACTTGAGATCAAAACCCGGCCTTCTACCTACCAAAATAGGGGGAAAAAGAATCAAAACCCTTACATTGTCTTCAATGTTGAGAGCTCTCGCAACACATTTTTTTAGAAGTTAGCCTAATAACCCTTTCTACAAATTCCACTCATATTCAAGTACAATTTGAAAACCAATCTATGCTGACCACACTAGAACGCATAAGAGTGATTCTTTTAACCACATATGAGAGGTCTGAAAATAAATAAATCGATTTCCATTAATAATTTTACAGTAGCTACAAAATGTGCAAAATTATAATTGAGCTACTACATACCAATCAGCTCAGCTCCTCAGAATCTGGAAGAACAGCAGATTGAACGCCTGATGTATGAGGGGGACTTGTAGCGAGCTTGTGAGATTTGTGTGTTTCCTTCTCATGTTGAGATGTTGAGGATTGCTTCCCCTGATGAACATGGACAACACCCATGTCTAATTCTGGTTTTATCTTTACTTTTTTCTTAAAAATTGCAGCATCCATTGCTCTACCAGCTTCGTCCACTATCATGCTTCCTTTTATCTTCTCATGTTTTGGACGATCCAAACTAAAGCTCATAGATGGATTAAATGTCCCGCTTAATGTGGCAAGGTGGTGACCTGTTGATATATTGGAAAAGGGCCACTCACTTGACACAAAAGCATGATAGCTAGGATCAACAGCTAGCTTCTCTTGTGCAGCTCGGGGTTGAGCATGTGAATTACTTTCCACCCTGGCAATCTCTTCTGTCTTGATTGCAGATGACAACTTTTTCCTCTTGACCTTCTCCTCCTCCTGAACATGAAAATAAGTATCTAAACAGCAGGATACAAACATATTGTTTTTTGAAAAATAGGATACAAACAGTATTTTTCTCAAGTAGGATAACATTGGATAGGTAAGAAACATGCTGGGGTTAGGCAATTTCTCCATGTTGTTCAGGAAGTGTGGACAGCAGAATGACAGAATCATTTCCCACTTTCTTTCTGCCCTTAATCACAGAAAATTATCACAGATTTAATCCATTGCCTTGCTGTGATAGGGTCAGATCATCCCTCCACCTCAAAAGGGAAGTACACCAAATGGACCCAAAATAATGCAAGTAACAATTATTTAAAGGATAACACAGGAAATGGAACTCAAGACTCCTGAAGTAGCGACCTAAGTGGTTCATGTGTCAGTGTTTTATTTGAAAGGAATTGATTTTGAAAATGGTTATACTACCAGAAGTTGGTATTAGTGAGATTTTTATATTGACATTTGGACTAGAAAGTAGGACTCCATACTTGTCAAATCCATTCCGAAACCCGTTCAGGTTTTGTCTCTATAACGGAGCGTTCCGATGTTCTGACTATTTAGGTGTTCCGTCATGGAAAAGACAACAAAAATTTTTAAAAATTAAAAAAAAAAAAAAAAAAAAAAAAAAAATATATATATATATATATATATATATATATATATATATATATATATATATATATATATATATATATATACGAGTCAATAATAAAAACTTATAAATATATTTAAGTAAGTTATTTTCATCATTTTACTATTTACATGAATAAAAACATAAATTATCATTAAGTAACTACTTATGTTCGTAATCTCAATTCATAAGTGTAATTATCAAATATTAATTCAAGAGTGTTTGAAATTTTACCTTAATAAGAATCATTACATATTGAATTAGACAAAAAATTCCAAAAAATACCCAAGAAATAAACTTGAATTCCCTTTTTATTCAAAATTAAAGGTCAAAACTTAAAACACGTAGGCACACCGGGTCCATTTCATATTTTTCTCAAATTTTTGTCATACACATTAAAAATAAACTCTATGAACTACAACTATACCAAATTTCAACTCAAAACTCAATTTCTAGCCACTTGATTTTAGTGGTCAAAGTCTCAATTGAAGTACATGAACTCTATTTTTTTAGTTGTACGGTTGGACTTTATACAATGTTGTCAAACTCGAATCGTATCGTGAATCAGTCTAGGGGTGTGAATCATGAATCGAAAATCAGAATCGTAGAATCGTAAGATTCATAACGTTTTTTTCTAAAATTATTATTTATACTATAATTACATATAACACGACATAGAATAATAAGATGTATTTTCAATTCCTCATAAATATGTAAGTAAATATGCAAACACATGAGTACATAAAAAAATGTACCAATGCAAAATTAAATCAAAATGCATTAGAAGTCAAGTTTTTACATTCCAAAATCCAAATCATCATAATTCAAAAAAAAAATTATTATCCAAATTTCATCTTGTCCCTCATTCCCATTACCACTTCGTTGGTCTCAGGCCATTTTAACAATCCACACAAATTTCTAAAGCCACATCCACGACTTGCGAGTCAACCCAAGAATTGTGTGATTTTTAGTAAATCCCGATACTTGATGTGATTCGAATCATTGGACCCTCGATCGTACGAGTCAAATCATGACTCGTACTATTTTGACAACATTGATTTTATGTGTATCCAAATAATTTAAAAAAAAAAAAATGAAATCTGTGGAGCAGAATCGGTAGAGGACCGGAACAAGGCATTCTGGGTCGATCCGCCTAGATCAGGCTGGAATAAACCAGAACGAAATCCGAAACCAGAGTTGGACCCATTCTGTTCAGTTTTTTGGCCAGATCCGACACGTTCTGGCCGTTCTAGCCGGAATGGAACGGAATTGACATCTAAGAGTTGGACAGGTTGTAACTACAAGAAATAATCCTTTTACAAGATGAGACCACTGTCACCAATTTATACAGCAATCACAAGTTTGCTTGTCAGAGCTATGGTCCAGCAGGTACTCGGTTAAAATTGTTTTCGCTTTTGGTGAAACTGTTCCCATCAATAAAACTGAAAACACCATTAGTTTATGTAAGTTCAAATTTTGATCTGCTTAATTAATCTATTTGCTATTTCCAACAATTTGACTGGTATGCCTCAATGCCTTAAAAGGTTGCTTCTGTTGAGTTGAATGGGAAAGTCAAGAATGTGCAGAACCCTCTCTTTTCTAGATAAGGATGTCCTAACTTCTTTTTCTTCTTTCTTTCTTCGAATTTTTCTACCAATAATTCTTTGCATGTATTCATGTTTAAGTGACCTAGAGGGTTGAAGTGATGAGCCCCACTGCAGATGAAGAATGCTCCTAAACTATAACAGGTTGCAAGAGCACACAGCCTCTCTTTTCATCCTTTTAAATTTCAAGGACTGATTTTGTTTGTCTTTTTAACCATCCATTTCCAGGCTACTAATCTGGGACTTAGAATCTCCTCTTCAGAAAAGATTTACAAGGATCCCATCCACTGGACCCTGTCACATTTGATGGATGCGATAGTAGGAATAACTCAATAATGGAGAAACAAATAAGAAATTGGCAGTAAGGATAATATAAAGCTTCCAGAGGTGAGGTGACAAAACAATCTTTATTAATTTATGTATTTATTGAAAAGGGATAATGTAAATTCGATAGTCATATAAAATCATCAAGTTCTTCTAAGACTTCAACTTAAAAAAAAAAAGAAAAGAGCAATACCTTGCGACGTAAATAGAGTGCTCGTGCTCTCTTCCGCTTCTTTGCCCTGTTGACAGCACTTTTGATCCCAGTGTTGTCCATGGATCCATTTGGCCACAATTCCGCAAGCTGAAGCAACAAGTGACAGGCATATTAAATCCAGCATTGGATCTTGAAGTTATGTAGTTGTGATTTTTTTTTTTTTTTGTTTCTATTTGTAAATATGCCTATGGGCCTTTACATGCAGTTTGGGCATTAAATCTGAACAGTTTCTGATAGTCGCAATTTCAACCCTTGTTTCAAATTCCAAAAATAAAAGTACTTAAGGGTGTGACAAATGTACGAATTTGCAATGCACCCAACACTTTGGAAGAATGGATGGTCTAATCCTGCTGACCATCAGAGGTAGTACAGAAATGGAAACTATATTTCTGTGAGCTTTTTCCAGCACCAAGTTAAAATTGGTGGCATTTTCAGGGTCTGACTTGAAATGCAACCAATTTTGGTTTGGGCCTTCCTCAAAATTCAAAACAAACAATAAAACCTAAAGTATAAAGTTGCTAGATCGATTTCCATAAGAAGAAGTGATTGCACATTGTGAAAGTAAACTACCTCCACATAAAGCTTCCTAATTTGTGGACCCTTGTCTTCATCCATCCCCTGGAATTCAACCACAAATTAGGCCACCAAGAGAACAATTTAGAAGATTGATGAAATCGAATCTAAATAGGAAGGAGTCGGGAAAGCTCATGGACAAACTGATACCTCAACATACAGATCATAGAGATCACAAATCTTGTCCTCCATTGCATCATCCATACTATATCTTCCCCCAAACAATCCTTTTTCATCGATGCCTTTTCCCGGTAGTTCCTGAAAATCATCAGATGATCCATCTTGTTGCTCAGCTGCCTGATAAAAAAAACAATGGCTAAAATTAAGGTGTGGCTAAATGAAGAGTTTTCCTAACAGATGTCCACAAGTATCATTGCATATCCAAAAGTAAAACACCATAATAGTTTAAGATGAAAAATACCATTACCAACTTTATCATGCATAATGAGTTCCAGAATGAGTGCAATGAAGAATTGGTGTTTTTGTAATAATTCAATAATGCATTGATCATAACGATCAAAATACCAACCTTAAAGTATCCTGAAAATAATCTCAACACACTACCAAAACCTACCTTGGACTTTGAAGAGGTGGCTCGCATTCTGATCATTTCAATTACTTCCTTCTTTATTTGTTGAAACCTATCATCTTTCTGCTGTTTCGCTGATAAACCTAATTCAACCATCTCCTTCAAGTTTCTCTGCAGATGAATTGTCTTAGCATCATTCCAAAAAATATTCATAATAAATCAAACTATTGATTAATCTAATAAGAAGGTATGGTAGAAAAATCTGCTTATAAACACTTTCCCGAGAAAACGTATTGAAGGTTAAAAATGTAAATGAGAGAAGTTTTATTCCATAACTGATCTAATGCATCTAAGTTATCCACCACATATATATATACATATAACAAGAATTGGTGTATATATAATAAAACCTACCCATTGACATCACCATTCTTGTTCCCAGAGGGCGAAAGTGGCAGTTCAACAAGGTCATCTGATTTTTTTGGAAAGGGTAAACAATGTCATTTGATGTAATCAAATAAAAAAGGTGATTCAAGGGATGGCACGTTAGCAAAGTGGCATGTTATAAAAGAGTGCCATGCCTATTAAAAGGGTGATTCTATAAACAGCGATCAGGCTGGCAATGCCCTATGCAGTTGAAGGTGTACAGTGAAGAAAAGACAAGTAGACAAGGATGTATTATGACATGTATTTTAATAAGAATAACATTAAAACAACCCCATATAAAAATTGAAAGGCTACAGGAACAAGGAACTGGGAGGAGATGGAAGCCACTTGAACTTGGGCCAAAGAGAAATAAAGAATGTGATGGATTTTGGGGTAATAAAAGATCTGGTTTTTGATAGGGTAGTATGGAAAGGAAGAACTCAAAAAATCAACCCAAGACAGATTATTGTGATGAGAATGGTGGTGCTGGTGGTGGTAGTGGCGACGATAATCAAGTGATGACAATGATGAAGTTGTGAACTAAGACAACATAGGTGGTGCTTTCCATGATAAAAGCAAAGCACATGGAGACATTTGAAATTATGGGACTTTATGGGATAAAGCAAACTGGTTTTATAAGTGATTTTCCCTTGCGCCAAACCCCACACACACACACACAGAGGATGATGTATTCCCATAAAAATGAAAACAGGGAATTCAGATGATGATGAATGTTAGTGGGATTATGAAAAACAATTCAATGAAGAGGCATTTTCAACAAAGAAGAACTTAATTCCATTAATGCTAAAACAGAATTTCTTGTGTGGCAACCTTGACGCATGCTAACTACAAGAAGCTGGCAATGTGTGAAGGGTTTTGTTTGATCATAAGTGTGCCTGGAAAATTTCCATTTACTTCTCTAATAGAGCTTCCTACAGAAAATTCATGCTTTTATGAACCAGGTTCAATCATTTTTCACACCGAGTATATGTCATTGAATGTGTATCTACTTTCTATTCAATGATTCACTGCTCATCTTTTATGTCAATATTTGTATTGCTTGATAAATTATAGAGTAGACCAAATCCTGTTAATCATTAAAAGAAAAAACATATGAGATGAGTAAGATGAGTATTGTATTGAAACATCTGGAACTATAGACTAAAGTGCAAAACGCTCCCTTCAACAACTTGCAACCCATAATGTCCAGATACAACATGGAAAATTGACCATTTTAAAGTATCCTGGCATCATAGCTTGCAATCAACATTGCACACTTAAGTATGATAATCTGAAAATTCATTTTGATCTTACCTTCAAAGTTTTAACCTGTACCAGGTGACCAAGAATACTCATCAAACGATTAACTAACTCCTCAGATATTCTTCCCTGGCTTGATTGCTGCAAATACCGAAAGAATCGCTGATAATTACTCCCAAGATAGCCATCACAGAGTAATAGAGTTCAGAAAATGACATGAAGAAACGACTTCTGAATGAACAGATAGTGGAGACATTTAGCTACGCTATATCAAAAGGCTACTTTCTTCAGTACCGCTAGTCTAGCAACTTTAGCAAGCTTCTGTTTTACTTCTCGAGGCAATCTCCTTTTGACACCTTGGGCTGATGAATCAGCTTCTGGAATTTCCATAGTTGGAGGTCTTGCTGTAAAGAAATCATTTATTTGGTATCGATAATGTAACATATTTCAATTTAAATAGAATTTTCAAACCATCATCAAACTAGAAACAAGAATCTTCAGTGATTTCAAACTTACATTCAGCGACTATCTGTTGCAAGTCCCGAATGGCTCGTTCAAGCATTGTTCCTTTTGGTCTAACACCAGAACCTTCCTTGCCTGGTGTAGATAATGGTTTCTGTGTACAATTATACACAAATTCAACATTCATGAGATGTCATGTAGACATAGTATAATAAATCATGCCACTAGAAGTTATTTTAGAAGCATCAAATATGAATGAATAGATTTGGGAATGGAAAGGCCTCAATGTGAACAGACTGTACTGCATGCCTCACTTGAATCAGCCACCACTGAAAAAGCGATGAGAAATTATCGTCATGGATGAAATGTGAATTTCCACTCCAACTGGATTATCATGGGCATCAGTTTAAACAGTGCAGACTTTGGTTGGGATACCTGGATGCCTGACAATTAACATGGTTAATTACACACAAGACCATTTAAATCATAACTTGCAACCGATTATGGGGATGAATTTTTGTCGATCCATTATCCACATGAACACCTTCCCATCACCAACCAACCCGTAATTGGCACTGATTGAAGACAGACGTACAAACTGAGGTGTAGGGTAAACCCCCATGATCGAGGTGTACTAGAGTGCATAAACCCACCCACCCAACCCGTGTGACTAAGAGGTAATGGAAAGTGTGCGCATGCACACACACACATACGCACATTCATGCGCTTATGAGATGATTGTAGGCATATGAAAGCAAGTACACAGACAAATCCGTGTGCTTATTAGATGGTTATAAGCATCCAATAAGCACCCCTCATGTAAATGGTTAGAAAAATTTGGTCAAATAATACAAAACAATGCCATCAATATTGGGTGGCTTGGATGAGAAAATGGCTAGTGATGATGATGATTCGGTATTGCAATCATAAGGTCCAGCTTAGTCCACCAACATGTATGATGGATGGTTAGATAGGAAGGTTCATACCAAATGAATGTTTGAAACACTGACGAATTAATTCATTAAAAATAGAAGAGAGCATACATGAAATGAAACCAAGTATAGAGGATTTATACTGGGGTCCAAGATAAAGGAAAAGGAATAGAAATAAAAAAAAATAAGGCAACAAAAAATGATAAGACAACGCTATAAGTACACTACACCCCTCCAACCAAAAGATACAATAAGTAGTCCCCTACTCCCCATGCTCCCAACGCTGACATGATGAAAACTATCATGGCCCGACCTAACGGACACGTGAGAAACAATAATATTATTTTTTTTAACTCTGAAGCATGCACAACTCATAGTCCAAACACGTGACACCTACACGTGTTGCGAGATCCCTACGGATCCTACGACTTATTTGACCCTTGATTTGATTGAACTGAATTATCAGCTGCCTACGTACTCCAATGGAGATCAGATCTTGTGCGTAGTTCTCAATTCATTTATTTCATGGCACTAAACCCGTGCTATTCATGATGTCACATCAAGACATTCCAATTATCCAATCATGGGCCTCATCCGTAGAATAAATCTCATCTATCACGAGTCTATACCAACTATGGGAACACCGTCAACCATGGGGTCAATGTCACACATGGGATAAACCTCAACTATGGGACTTATACCCGAACATAAGTATGTCCCTCCTCGGGGACAATACTCTAAATATGGTTCGGTTCCAATCCTCTATGGAATCAATGCCCTCCGTGGGAATATCTATCCATGGTATACAATACTCATCCATTGGCACAAAGCCCTCCATGGGAATAACCATCCATGGGAAAATAATATCTATCGATAGAACCATCAAGTCCATCATGAGACCAATACGTCTACTATGGGACTACTATATCTATCCTGGGTCAATATACCCACCATATAATCAATATCTAGGCATGAATCCAATATGTTTACCATGGGAACAACATCCATGAGATTCATCATCCATCGTTGGTAACTCTCCATCAGTGAGTATCATCTATCCATAGGTAATAACCATCCATGAATATAATCACTCCATGGGTATAATTCATCCATGGGCATAACTCATACATTCGTAGAACCAATATGTCTATCATAGGACCAACAGGTCTACCATAAGACCAATACTTCTACTATAGGACCAACATGTACACCATAATACCAATACGTCTACCATGGGACCAACATGTCTAACATAAGACCAATACGTCTACCATGGGACCAATATGTCTAACATAAGACTAATACGTCTACTATGAGACTAACAAGTCTACCATAAGACCAACATCCGGGCATCAATCCAAACCACCATGGGAGGCATCATCCATGGGTATAAACATCCATCTCTGGTAACACTCTATCTGTGAATATAATCTATTCAACGGTATAAACCATCGATGAATATAATCCCTCCATTGATATAATCCATCCATGGGCATAACTAATCCAGGGGCACATCATCGACCATGAGATTTTCTATCCATAGGAACAACACTCGAATAAATCACTATGTGATTGTGTCAACAATATCAAATCATCATATCATATCATAAACATACCACGATCCCTAGCAAGACTTAGGGCTTATGACTTACTAAGCAGGAGACCCACGACTGGCGTGATCAAGTCTACCTCGCCCTGCATCCCTTCACCTCATGGGTGATTCAGTCAAGCTCTAAGGCAGTCGGACCACGTCTAACGAAGCTAGCACCACCTTTATGGGGTAAAATAGTATCTAACTCTGCGCAACCACGCACAACAAGTGTGCGGAATAATCGTAAGGGCGCCCTACAGTATATAACATGCAAGGGACTCACCCAACGACAGCAACCACATGGGACCAAGTCTCTGTGGAAAAACACCACTATCCCGAATACCTCTCTGGGACAGGAAATCAAACATCACTATCAGGTGAGAGACGTACCCATACCACGTCTCAATATCAAGTGACCAAGTCACATAAATATCTCAATGCCACAGTCTCCGTATGTTCATATCGAGGCTCCCGCGGTCTCACAGTTACTTTAGGCCTTACTCATGGAATCTATATACTTATCTCATTTTTTAACTATACAAAGGTGAGACACAATGATCTACTGATAGGACAGTTTCATTTTTCAACGGACTGAGGCATAACGTTATTAATATCACGTGAGGGACATACCCATATTACGTCTAAATCATCAATATCACGTGAGGGACGCGCACCCATACCACGCCTCAATATAATCAATATCACGTGAGGGACGCACCCATACTACATCTTAATCATCAATATCACGTGAGGGATACACCCATACCACGTCTCAATATAATCATCATGTGAGGGACGTACCCATACCACGTCTCAATATAATCAAGTGACCTAGTCACATACATCTCAATGCCAAAGTCTTCATCTGTCCATCTTAAGAATTTTCACAGTTCTCTAGCCACTCTAGGCTTTACTTGGGTAACAAACATATATGTCTCATCATATCAGGACTCCCAAGGCATCATAACTTCTTCGGGCCGCCTTCGACGGATCCAACATCTAGCATATGTATCTGATACATATATTCACATATGTATCTGATACAATATATTCACATCAATCACACATAGGCATAAAGAGGTCAAACCATAACCTTACCCAACTATGCATTGGAATGCGCACAAGGCAACATTCACTCAAACATATTATCACACACCTTGTGAACATGGAATTTTACAAATATTCCCAATGCTCTAAGTGTATGACATTCTCCAATTTTACCCAATGTTATCAAACTCGAATCGTATTGAAATTGATCTAGGAGTGTGAATTGTGAATCGAAAATCGTAAAATCGTACGATTCATATATCCTCTTAATCCCATAACCATTTTGTTGACCTGAGCCAATACAAAAATAGTTCCATAGCCAGTCTTTGTTTGTGTACACTCACTTTCATTAATAAGTCCACTACATTGTTCGCCGATCAAAGTATATGTATGAAAGTGATACCTCATGTCCAACACAGGCTCCTAATGTCCCTAGTAATGCTTACAAACCTCCACGGGGGAGATCTCCTATTACTGGCTTAGGAGCTGGCATTAGTCAAGTCACATTCGACAATAAAGTTAACGTCCCTAAGTGATGGAGGCATCATGGACCAGACTTTGGACCAGACTTGTATGTTGGACTTCATGGACACATTCGACAATTAGACCTGGTCTGCTTAGCGCTTCTAATTAGACCCCAAACAAATGTCCAAACCCAAGTACCAAAATAAAGGTCCATTCATGCAAAAATGCAATCCCATGCAAAAATATAAACCACGCAAGCATGCAACGTCACATGCCATGCAAAATCATGCAAATCAATTTACAAGATGCATGGTATTTTGATCTTCATCAACGTGCATGAAGATATGGATACACGTTAAGGTGTGATTAAAGTGGAAAGTGATATTTTATACTCTCTCAAAATCCCATTGATTGCCTAGGTCTAAGATAAGAAGTTTTACTGAAAGCAAGAGGTGGAGGATAAAGGAAGATTTGCAAACACGTTGGGGCCTCTCTTAGGATTCCCAATTGCCTAAGTTGGTAGTTTTTATTAAAGCAATAATCCATTGGGAAAGCAAGATATGCAATTCGGTGGAGGCTTTCCTTACTATTATTTCTTTTTATTTTTTTTACTTCAAAAATAAACCAACATGTATTATGTGGATCATTGGAGATGCGTAGAAAATTACAAGTTTTTTTTTTTGTTTTATTCTCAAACTTAGAAATCTTTGGCCAACCATACCCTCATGTAATCTTATTTAAAGGGCAGCATGTATTGTATTTTACAATTGAATTGATTTTTTTTGGAAAAAGAAGACTTTTGGAGTTGGGTGTTTTTTCACATAGGGCTTCGGCTCTCCGACAAAAGCCAGGTCATTGGACTAGGACCATTCTATCCTACAAGTAAGTATCAGTTTAAATTCAATTCTAATTAATCTTATAGTTTTTCCTAGATTAAGTAGTGTCATACTCAGATTTATCATTACTCTCTTTTAATTCCGCTTCCGCAATTCATATTCATATTCGATTAGAAGAGGACTTAATCTAGAAAATCCATAAACTAAATTGAATTTCTAGGAAACTTGTTCAATCGGTTTGGATATTATTTGAGCAATTCCTTACTAAGGCAGAATCATTTTACTGTTCGTAATTGCCTGCATGGGTTTTGCAGATACCATACTCTGAAACTGCTAGCCTACTGGCGGGTTCTTACTGAATTTGACCCTAGGTCTGCATCACTAAGCCTAAGACCAAACCTGAAGTGATCTCCTCATTACTCTAAGTTCTGCCTCATTTTACTCAATTATCCTTTATGGCTCGAAAAATGTTATTAGTATCCTACCCCTATCATCATGCAAAACCCCTCGTACTCTTGTCGGCTCAAGTTTACCCCTTGCTGTCCCATCCACATTGAATTTACATGATCCTTGGGCAGGCGCTACCCACTCGACCTTATGTTTCCCATCTTTCCCAACTCCTTTCATGCAGCCTTCCCAAGACAAATAGAAATCCTCGAGTGTTAGTCTCACGAATTCCTTACACATAGACAACCATCCTTCAACTACCATTTCGCCCTCTCAAAAACCTCTCTAGCTTCCCTCCTCTTCTCCTAAAAAATCCTCACGTTGCGCTCTTTCCAAATTGCCCACGAGACTACATTCAATACCATTCTCAATGCTACCCTATGCCTACATCTAAAGCACACCACCCCCCCCCCCCCCCCCCCAACCCAACCCAACCCATCGACGCCGACATTGAATCATCCACACCATTTGCTGTAACCCACGAGCAACCGAATAAATTCAAGAAAGAGCACCATACAATCCACGTGAAATGGCATTTACATAATAAGTGGTTTCTTGTCTCCTCTTCTTCTTCGCACAATGGACAAACTATTGGAACTTCTCATGAAGAGCACCCCTTCTCCTAAGATTATATCTAACTAGGATCCTCTTTTTCAAGGCCATCCACATTAAGATATGGATTCTAGGGGGAATCTTATTGTTCCAGGCAAGGTTGCATATAGGCGATGAATTCAGACTTGCTGCATATGCTAACCTTAGGACTGATTTTATCGAGAAGAACCCTGACGGCTCCATGGACCAAATCCATTTGTCCTCATTCTCAAGCCCCAATCTAGTGTCTCCTAGGATCCCGATCAAGGCTTGGTGGATATCTTCTTCAAAATCACACAGGGTCCTTCTAAAAGAGATGAACCATTGTGGTACATCATTGACCTTAGTCACTAATTAGTGATCTCTCCCCTGCCCAAATGTCTTTCCAAAATGATACCCTCTTGTCATTCCCAACAAGAGACCTAACCCCCCTCTGGAATACCTCCCCGCTTCCTAACGTCACCAAGGCTTTCACTACGAACAATCCATCCCCTAGCAGCTCTACTCCCTACTCCCTATTCACACCCCCCCCTTCCTTCTTCTGATGACACCCTCTTGCCATTCCCAACCAGAGACCTAAACCCCCTCTGGAATACCTCCCCGCTTCCTAACCTCACCAAGGCTTTCACTACTGACAATCCATCCCCTAGCAGCTCTACTCCCTACTCCCTATTCTTCCCCTTCCCCCCCCCCCCCCCCCTCCCTCCTCTCCTCTGATGCGGAGCACCACACAAGTTTCCATATTTAGCAAGTTTATATATTTAGATTTAGGATTTCCAACTTTTCATAATTGTATTTTTTCTTTCATTTATTTGTTTAGTCCAATAGTTGGTTTTGTTTGGGAAAATTTACTAATTTTACATGTACTTAGGGCTTCCTAATCATTGGGGGTAGTTTGATATTTGTTTCATTTGAGGGTATTTTGGTATTTTTCATGTTTTAAAATCATTATATATATGATGTAACCCCTCTACACGGGATTGACACTTAATGAATTAAAAGAACAACTTTTGCTTTGTACAAACTTGCCTCTATAGCAGGAAGCATGGTGAGAAGCTAAGGAACCCTCGTGAGAAACTAAGGAAGGCGAGAAGCCATAGGAAAAGGTGATAATCCTCTTCCAAGATCAAGGTTTTTATCTCTCTTTGATGCCCTCTCAAACCCAGCCGAACTGCGGTCCCAGAACCGTCCAATTGTTGTCCCAAATCTGTTCCAGAAAAATCCCTGTTTACCGTCCCGACCTGTCCCAGATCCCATCTGGACTCTTCCTGATTTGTCCCAAATCCCATCTAGACTCGTCACAAGCCCTTCCAAAGTCCCTTACAGCCCTCCCCTACCCCAAACAGCCCCATAAACTGTTGTCTCAACCCTATAACAGTCCCATATATAATTGTTTACTACTGTCATATCCATTGAGATCCCCTATTTTGTTGTCTCACACTGTTAAGATCTCATATTACTGCTATCCCACAATTTCTCCTTGCCAAACAGCCAATTTAATTCCTATTTCTGATGATAGATCTATATATTTATGGGATTTGACAAACCCCTTTGTTTTAAAGGACTTTTGCTGCAGATGTGACTTGTTTTGAATTATCTTATAATCACTTATATTAGATTCCAAGAATTTGCATGATTCTTTATGGTAAATTTCTATATTAATTAGTATTTAATTTCAACCCATTTTAATGTAAACCTCAGTCCTCTTTTGTCCCAATCCAATTATACTTAAGGAACAACTGTGAAAAAAAGTAGTAGCATGGTATGCATGTATATTAACATTTTTTCAGTAAAAACAGGTTATCAATTTAACAAAGTAATGTGTAAGTACTCATCTAGCATGCATAGCTCAAAATTAAAACAAGTGGCAAAATAACACTTGATAGCGGAAATAAAATGAGAGAAAAGAGAGAGATCATATCCACAAGCAGCTGGTGCCAATTTACTGTATCAACAGTTATGAAAAAAGTGGTGCTCCCTATCCCGTTGTTATTAAAAATTTACCAAACAAAATGTCAAATGAAACCAGACAACTTTCAGTCATAAAGAAACAAGAGACATAGACCAAAAGAAAGGAAACTATAGAAATTTACAACTATATATATATATATATATATCTCCAAAGCTGCATTCCACTGTCATAAATTGTACTGAATATTTACCGGTGTTTGCAAGGTATGCTTGCTGCCCGAAGAATTCAAATCTGGCAACATGGAACTTCCATTTCTGTCCCTATGCCGAACTTTGTTAGATGTCTCTTTCTCATTTGTATCATTCAAAACTTTTCGGCATTTATCCTCAGCTTGGAAAGAAACGACTTTGTCATGACATGCCGGATACATAGCATCAGTGGATGTGCTTGTGGCTTTCAATTTGGCAGGATCCCTAGAATAAATTACTCCAGCATTCTGCATTTCCATGTCTTTTCCTTCCATGGGGAGAAAAGACGGCTCCTTATTGGACAGTTTCACAGATGAATGCTCTGATTTACTGCTGGAAACCAGAGACTGTCTTTTTGAAGGTCCTGCATGGGCATTAAATCTATTCTGGAGGGACTTTCCTTCTTGATGGTGCTTGCTTATTGGAGCTGATACTTTGGAGGGACTTGATGATTTTTTCCCCACAAAAGATGCATTTCGCGCAGCAGCCTTCATCCGCACATTACCCATTTTTAAATGTTTATTTGGCATATGCCCACCATCCATTTCGTTGTCTTTCCTTCTTCGTTTTTTCGGTGCATGGTTAGGTGATGAGATAGATTCATTTCTACCAAACATATATAAAGAGACAAACTAAGATCATAAATACCAAGTCATCGCTTGCCGTCTTTTTTAAAGGTTAAAAAAAACACAAAATTACAAAAGCAAAAGTGAAGTTACTGATATGCCAAGATGTTGTGAATCCTTCTCCATTAAGAAATAAATGAAATAAAGTGTGAAATGAAAGAAAAAAGAATTTTAAGATTAAAATAAATAAAACCATCTACACTGTCCAGCTTAAACAAGCAAAATGTAATTGACATGCATAGATGCACCTCAAATATTTATAGATCATGTATGATAAACACTGAAATGCACTTTTGATCAGATTTTGGAGGTTATGGAGATGTCACGATTATGTATCTGAGCTTTCCTTTCCCACCATTGATCATTTTCAGTTTTTCACTAATACTTAGAAGCTATGTTGCATGGAATCTTCTAGATGTGTGTGACACACACGTCATAAACTTGCATCCTTGTTCAACACTTGTCCTATCATAACACTAGAACCCTGTTCTTCAATGACTCTTTTACTACCTATTTACCACTGCTTTCCAAGATGAATAAAATACTACCACACCTTTCTTCTATTGAAACCTAGTTAGAATATGAATATGTTTTGACACTTAATTGTTTAGAGTAAAGCCATTGCACTATCTTCTATCAGTATTATTTTCATTTAAAATAAATTTAAATTTATTTAAAAATGGTGTTGAATCCTCGAGTCCTTTCTTTTTAGTTCACCAAGTCCGACACCTTGCACATATGTCAGATTCTAATAGACACCTATACCCTGCAACTTAGCATGGAAGAAATTTTCCAATTCTCTTCTCTCCCTTTTTCTTCTGAAAACTGTAACATGATTCACACAAAAATTCTTCCTTTTTATGTTTCACTTAAAATGTCTTATTCAATTTTATGGTAGTAATATGTAGGCTAGGTTTCTCAACCTATTCTGAAACCCCAATTAAGATACTCTCTTGAAGTGTCAGTTTATAACATTGTATTAACAATAGTAAGGATTCAGTTTAAGTGCAAAAAAAAAAAAGAGCCGGTGAAAAAAATTATAGTTTAATAACCAGTCTAACAATTGGTTGGGTAGGTAAAAAGTTATCCATTACAAACCTGATAGGTCCTTTTGACTGTGAAGCTCTATGGGACCATTTTGGCCCACACAATAGATATATTGGAGAGGTCTATTGTTGAGTAAGAGGACGAAAAATCACTTTGAATGGATAAATGAAGTCATTTTTAAGCCCCTAAACTTCCATCACTTTTAAATTATTTTCTAACACTAAAATTTGTAGCCGTCAAGAATGTTTGAGCCACAAAATCTCACCTTCATTAGAAAGGTCCATCATCAAATATGGGTCCCACCAAAAATCACCTCCATTAGATCAATCATGCCATGCTTTTTAAGCTCCTACATCATGATCACTGCAAATTATTTTTTTAATCCCTAACCTTTGTGGCCTTAAAAGAACTTGTAGGTCCGGGGTAAAAAAACACTAGTTAGAAAGGTCTTTGTCTGAGTACGGGTCCCCCAGGAAGCACCTTCAATGGAAGAGCAAATCATGTTTTAACTTCCAAGTTATCGGATCAAATGATTTTATAATACCTAAACCTTGTAGCTTTTAAAAGCGTGTAAAGCCCTCAAAAAACACCTTAATTGGAAAGGTATACTTGAATATGTGGTCCATCAAAAATCACCTTGATTGGATCAATCAAGCCATATATTTTAAGCCACCAAATTTCGATCACTTTAAATTATGTTTAATCCTTAATCTCTTCTATCTTTAAATCATACGGGGCACATAAAGTACCTTGATTGGAAGGTCTACGTTTGAACATGGAGCCCATGAGAAACCACCTTAACTAATTAATCAAGTCATGTTTTTTTAAGTCTCTTAAAATTTGATTAACTTAAATTATTTATTTAATCTCTAAACTTTGAAGGCTTTGCAAACATCTGATGCCTATGAAAATACCTTGACCCACAAAAGTACCTGGAACAGAAAAGTCTATATGCTTTAACACTAGGCCTAACAAAAACCATCGTTGGATAAATCAAGACATGTTTCTTATGTCCCCAAACTTTAATCACTTTTAATTATCTATCAACCTCAAACTTTTGTGACCTTGAAATTTGATTTTAATTTTTTTATTTAGAATAAACAAGATTTTTTACATTAAAAACTTTAATAATTTCAATTTCGACTTGACAAATATTTTAGCTATCTTTAATTGATAATATTTACCAAACAGTAACATTTTAATATGTTGGATCTTCAATACTTACCAAATACAAGGTTTTTTCCCTGTGAACATCTTATTCTAATCTATGAGGCTCAATATCTATCAACTATGTCACATGGATTCTTCAAGATGAATAATGCACCCCTATTGGATTCTCACCCCTATGTTGGACACTTGCACCCATACTTCGTGGACTCTTTTAGTTTTTTTTTTTTTAATATTTTTTTCCAAGATGACTAAAATATTACACCATCTTTCAGCTCTTGAAACTTAATTAAAGTATTGATATGATTGTCATTTAATGTTTAAACTTTAAAGTAAAAACTAGTACATTATTTTCAAGAAATGTTATTTTCACACCTTGATTTCATTTAAAAAAATTCAAATTTAAATATGGTGTTGGGTCCCCTTGTCCTATTTTTTTGTTGTGCTGAGTGCAACACCTCACACTCATGTCAAACACTAACACTTGCAACCATATCCATGCAACTTAGTTTGTCATGCTCATAACCTAATAATGCCAAAGACATCCTTAGCAAACTAGGTCGCTTGACATGATAAAAGACATTTTTTCCATGAAAACAAAACTAATGGAAATCACTAAATAAATACTTCAAGACCAAAAAAAAAAAATTGTAATTCATGCAAGAAGAAATGTCATATGGTAATCTTCATCAAGAAGCTTAGCAAAGATGTTACAAGTATTGTCACAAATATCGTTCTCAAGATATTATTGAACAGAGCTAATGTTAGGATATTTTTCAAATACTTAGGTTTTTATTATGATATTATAAAAAAAGTCACAAAAATAAATATTTTTTAAAAACAAAAATAATATAGAAAATAAGTATGTTAGTTGAAAAGAATTTCCAATTATATTTTACCAATAGATCCTCACTCATATATTATGTTTATGATATATTAAGAACATTCAAATGGCATAAATGCACAAATCCCTTTGTGATTAGAATCTTTGTATATCTGCTACTAGTAGTGAGTTGAAATTCCTCAGGAAGATAAGGTTTTTTTTTCTTTAAATAAGGATAATATGATGCTATATCACAACAAACTACAACCAATAGAAAAGTTCATAATCTTTTTAGCATATCATGACATCTTAGAAATAATATCATCCAATATAATTAACATAATAATTTTGTGAGAAAAAACAATTTCTTGATGATATTTGTTGCTTTGCTCACAGGTATATGTATACAAAGTTTCAAACTATGCACCACTTCTTTTGAGAAAGAGAGAGAGAGAGAGAGAGAGAGAGAGAGAGAGAGAGAGAGAGAGAAGCATACAAAATAGAAATCTCCTTACAACACAGAGGGCCAAATTTGTGGTTTCCCAACCATTTTAATGCCCCCTTTTTTTAAATGACACAGGTTATGTACTGTTAACTCCATGGTTTTATAATACTTGTTGTATACTTGAAAATGTCAGAACAATTATGATTGATGATACAAATGGCATGTCTAAACAGGCAGTCCACATCTTTCAGAGTGTAGACCACCTAAAATTGTGGTCAATTGGAACAAAATTCTCATGGCAAGGAAAATGGTCACATTGGTCGTTATGTGCACAGATGAGATTCCATCTAAAGTAGAGCTGCATTGATCTTGGGGGAGAATTTTTTTTCTTACCAAAAGAAAGAAATCAAAATTAATGCTCACCAGGACATATCAGCGGCGAGAAAAGGGGGCTTAGGGCAACTCGAACGAAAAGAGAAATCTTTTAAACAAGCGTTGTTGGACCCAGGTAAGGCCCGGTCCGACTCGAAACTTATGCCCCTTTTAAAGACCCAGAAATATGCAACAAGTCCACAGGCCTAATTAATGCTCATTAACGACTCATGTTCAGTCATACCTTTCTCAAGAACAGAGTCGATTAGGTTCTGCTCCATCTAATTCGAACACAAGTCCTTTCTGTTTCTGTGGGCAACTG